>JAUTXW010004862.1:185000-267500 GCA_030620095.1 Kuschelorhynchus macadamiae | reverse complement strand
GTCGCACTTACTTCTCGATTTACTTAATAGAAGACAAATATATATTCATATTCAAGTTTTTTAAGTGTAGTAGTAGTGAAATTTGTATTTTACAAAATGCCAATAAATAATTCCTATTAAAAAAACTTACTTTTGGTGAAATTTTTTTTCAAATATGGAAAATGCTTAGCTCAAGTACCGAATATTCTCTTCTTTTTCAGTAGGCGGCTAGTCTGAGCTAGCTTTTTGGCAGCGCTTTAAAAAATTAGGATAAAAATGTGGGGTTCAAGTGGAAGCTTCTGGCAAAACCGGAGAAAAAAATAGCTTTGTATTTTAAATATATAGATTTATGGAAAAGAGATTGCAAACTGCTCCCTTAAAAAATTCAATAAACCCATTTAAAAAATCGTAAAATTTGATAATTTTTGATATAGTTAAGAAATAATGCAGAAATTATAATTATTAAGCATCTATTCATTTATAAAAATTAAAAATAATCATAAGAAAAAATGAAATTAAAATAATCATAAAAATAATAAATTAAAAAGTAAGTTTAAAAATAAAAATTATAAAATTAATACAAAGAGAAAATTTTTCAAAAAAATAAAACCGAGTTCAAACAATTTTCTGCCGCGTTAAACCAATAAACGGCAATAAACAGTTATTTGTTAAGGTATTAGACCATATTATCTATTAAAAGTATGAGTTTTAAAGGAAAGCAACTATATCAAATACAGTACCTGGTAATACAATGATAGTTTAACACCGACTACATAAGTCAAATTTTTATCTCGCTTGTTTAACTATGGACTATACATTTTTGTGTGTACAATAATGTAATTTTACAATCAACAATTTACAATAGTGTCAAAAAATGTGTTCCTTTATGTTGTATATGTATTATAAGCGGCTTATCTTCAAATTATTTATTTTATTTTTTTGTCTGTTACGTTAATATTAATACTGTTTTAGAATGGGCTTTTGTTTTTTATGATTAACTACTAAGATTTCTTTTTCTAATTATATATAACTAAAAATGTTTGCATCTTCCAAACTGGTTAAAATACCAGAAATACACTTAAGAAATAATAAGTTTTTGTCCTAAAGACAATAATTTTTTTTTATTAAAGTTGTCTTACTTTGGTAAACTGTAGTATTTCTATTAAAAAAGCACTATAAAAGGAAACGTTTAAACCGCAAAACCATTTCAGTTAAATCCAGAAAGTTATCTTATTAAGAAAACGAATGAAATTTTCATCAAAATCTCTTGAAACTGGCACCTTCATTCTAATGAAAATTTATTAACTCAGACAAAGAAAATGACACAGACTAAGTAATAAAGAACTAAATAACACCTGCCATTGCGTTTTATTTACCTTTGGCTTTGTCAAAGGGCCTATTCATAAGATTTATTGGGTCAGGTGTTTAACGTAATGAATGTTCTTAAAAAACCGAAGTGGTTCGTGTCTCTTATGGAACAGTTACTGGCAGCTGCGATAAGACAGCGGTGCTAAATAATTACTTTAAATTTGTCTCTGAAATTGCGGTAATTATTTTAAGAAGCAGATTTATTATTCTATAAATGCAAGGAGATTATTAGCTTGTAAATTTAATCGATACAGTACCCTACCATAGGGTAAAGTTGAAGTGATATATTTCTAAAACCAGGAGTGATATCATCATGTAGGCTTATAAAGGGCGGGACACGAAAGTAAACCGGGCGGCCCTTAAAATAAAGGTTCATAGTCTTAAGCAAGGCTAAAAATAAAATTTGTCTACGCAAATAAAATTTTATGTTATTTTATTTGTTGTAATAGTTTGCCGCTTCACCTATAAAGTGCGCCAGCTAAGCGGTACGGAAAATTAATCGAGGATTTAGTAAATTTCGCACTGGTCTACTTGTAATTGGGATGTGCCTAGAGTCTCCATGCACTTGCCGCCAGAAGGTTCTAGCTATTTCCAGTGGCGCCTATACATTTCGAGCATTTGTTTTCATTTCTATATAAATGCGTTGCGTTGAATTTGAATTATTATTTCGAAGTAATGATGGCGAGTAAAAGAGGAAAAACAATTCGAAGCGGTGCACGTGAAGTTGTTGCGAGCGGTATAGAGGCCTGTACTAGAGAAGCTGAAAATAATAGTTTGACTATTCCAATTCAAAATTCGAACAGAACGCGCTGCATTTTACATTGGTGTTTCGGAAAGTAGTGTAACAAAAATTCAAAGAGAACATAATGATCGCTCATGTTCTACTTCACCTTTAAAATCTCCTGGTAAAAAAAGACCCCGATTATCATACAAAGATAAAATTGACGATGGTGATTTTCAAGTAATTCGACGAGTAATAGAGGATTTTTATATAAACTTGAAGAAGGTTCCGACCTGCAAACCCCTACTTCGTGCTGTAAACAACAAAATAGATTTTCCGTACGGGTATAAAACCTTCAATTGGCTTTTACGATCAAATGGTTTTGTTTGGCGCAAGTGCCAAAATTAACGAAAATTGCTCATTGAGAGACCAAATATTTTTCACTGGCGGGTGAAATATCTATCAACTATAAGGCAACATAGGCAAGAAGAACGCAATATTGTGTATCTAGACGAAACCTGGGTAGATAATGATATGACAGTGAACAAACGCTGGCAAAGTGAAAGTGTTACAGGTGTTGTTCAGGGAATCCGCTCTAGTAGTCGCCTTATTATAGTTCATGCTGGTTCAGAAGCCGGATTTGTTACGGGTGCTGCTTTAGTTTTCCGGCCGGGACTAACAACTGGAGACTATCATGGACAGATGAATAGAGATAATTTTGAAAAGTGGTTGTTCGAGAAGCTTCTACCAATATTCCTCCCAAATCAGTCGTGGTAATGGATAATGCGTCTTATCATTCTCACGTAGAAGATAAAGTGCCAACTAAATACTCTACAAAAGCTCATATGATATCGTGGCTTAAATCAAATAATCTTATATGTGATCCAACATGGAGAAAATATCAATTATATGAAGTAAAATCAGCCAACAAGCCTAGAGAAAAAAAGTATAACATTGACGGTCTTTTACGTAACCTCGGTCATACACCTTTAAAGCTGCCTCCATACATGTGCGACCTCAACTCTATTGAACTTGCATGGGCAGGAGTAAAAAAATATATTCGAGAGCGCAACACCGGTGAACTTTCAATTAAAGATTTAAATAAAATAACATTAGAAGCGATTGACTCAATATCGACTGAAAATTAAAAATCGTATGTTAAACATGTTCGTTCTATTGAAGATAAATACTGGGAAGTAGATGGCAAAATTGAAACGGTTGTTGATGATTTAGTTATCACACTGGGATCTTCAAGTAGTGACTGCGAAACCTCATCATTTTCAGAGGAAGACAACGATTTAAAAGGAATCGAACCATTAGAATCACAGCCGTCAGCCTCAAAAATGGCTAAGTTTTTTTTTATATATTTTGTAAAATTGTTCATAAAGTAGCTGTCAATGAACTGCATTCGGGTATGCCAAAAGTGACCATTTGTCTCCGTCTGTCATATTACTTTGTACAAGGGACGTCATTGTGAAGTACTATACAGGGCTTTTTCTAATTGCGTGCTAATGGTAAAGGGGGGTGATTCTTGGACCTTTTTAAGAAAAAAGTTTAATATCAACCTAAAAGTCTTAACCTTGGAGATACAGGGTTTTAAAAAAACATTTTTTTAAAATCCTAATTCTATTATAGACAAATAATTGTGTGAAATTTGATACACGTCTTTTATGCATAAGAGGACATTTTTTATTAACAATCAATTTTTGAAATTTCTACCAGTGGCATGCGTATGTAATTAACCTGGGTAAATCCGTATGCTCCTTAATGCATAGAAGACGGGTATCAAATTTCATGCAGTTGTCTACAATAGAATCCCCATTGGTATGAAAAAAAATGGTTTCTTTTTAAACTTAACAGCACGCAATTAGGAATTAGGAAACGGTATGTATAGTACTTCACAATGACGGCCCCTGTATAAAGTAATATGACAAAGGAAGACAGACGGCCACTTTTGGCATACCCGAGTAGCCTAAAATCGAACTGCATAAATTAAAATTTTGATAAATCTCGTTGCCTGGATCTGATGCTAGCTACCCTTGTTAAATCTGGACTTGTAAATCGTGTATCACTATACTGGGTGGTCCAATAATAGTGGACGTAGGCAGTAGCCCGGGAACCGTTAATGACCGAACTCAAGAAAAAATATATTTATGGGTAAATCAAGAAAAATCAAAATTAAATCATTTTAAAATTCGAAAGTTCGCCGTTTTTGCAACACAAAAGAGATATAGAAGTGCGGTACACGAAAGAAAACAGACAAATATAGATAAAGGTTCATTAAGCATAGTTACATTTTTTAATTACCTGAAGTGCCAAAAAAGAGTGCCATATTATTTAAAGAACAACGGGACACCAGTGGTTTAAAGAGATTTCTTGGCCGACCTTCCTAAACCGATTGAGTCTGCCCGGGTTTCTTTCGTGTCTCGCACTTTACCAGCGTTTGATAGAAATTTTCTGTGAGATTCAGCTGAAGTCATATTTTTTTCAAATTAAGAGGTGGGGTTTTAATACTACACCCTGTATAAAAATGCATGATATTTTCTCCAATATTTATGATTTTCGTGGCTCTAAACAATTTTACAACTTTTTCCTTTAATATACTTTTCACGAAAGTAACTAAAAAAAACACGGTTTTGGATATGTCTTCTACTTTGAGTTATACTGTTTGTTTAAAAAAATGTGCGATTCTTTAAAAATTATTGATATTTGGCTTCGGGCAATCAATAAATCTGATCTTCAAGGGATTATTCTTTTAAAATTATTTGGTTTTTTCAACCCAATACGATTTTCTCAATATCTGTAGAGTGAATAATTATTTATGGCATTTAAATAAAACTGGTGTCAATAGATACCAAAAAATTTCCCCAAGAACAATGAAACTTTTTTTTGATGATTTGGGAAAGTTGGATTTTTGTCAAATTTATAGTTGCCCATTGGATAGTTGATCATTTTACTTTAAACAATATTAATACCAATTTTTTTATAAATTCATTATCGTTCTTGCTCCGGACGGTTTCGTATTTTATTTATTACATCTATAATAATTGTTCTTTATTCCTTTATATTTGGTTAGCTATATTATTTTAAATTAACCCAATCGACCAATTCGGTAGATTTATTATTACGTCTCAAAATTATTAAATCGATATTTCTCTCGTATTCTAGGCAATCGCTCTAACTACTGTGCCACGAAGACCATGTGGTCAACACCAATTAGGATATTTTAACATCCCCAATTTTATGTTAGTAGGTTTTACAGTATTGTAGCTTTCAGCGGCTACAAACCGAGGAGGATGTTAAATGGAAAAGGAATTTATTTCGTTATTATTGGGCATTATATCTATATATCTATCTGCCCATGTATCGTAGACATATAACGATTTCAGCAGGAATATTTCAGCAGGAATCCGAAGTTAATTAAATTAAATTGTTGTTTTTGAGTATATTTTATTATTAAAATTTCTTAAATTATTTAATCGGCATTTCAGGCAAATTAAAATTAAAATAGTTAACTTGTCTTCGTTTGGATTTGAACCCAGGATCTCTCGCATTCTACATAAATGCTCTGACCACAGAGCTACGAAGACCATGAGCTCAAAACCAACTACGATAATTTAACTTGTTCAATTTTATGTAGATTTTATGATATTACAGACTTCGGTAGCTACAAACCGAGGAAGTTATTACAAGTTCATGGTCTACATGTCTCAGTGGCTAGAGCATTTGCCTCGATGCGAGAGGTCCTGGTGTCGAGACCCAGCGACGACGAGTTAACTTTTTCAATTTCAAATTGTCTGATATGCTGAGTTAATAATTTTGGGACTTTATAACAATAAAATACAGACTATCAAAAAGCAACAACAATTTATTATTATTCTTGGAATTGTAGTATTTAACTGAAAGGTTTTTTGTTATTTATCAATGTTATTCGATTATAGCATTCTGATGCAAAAGATACTGTCGGCTCGTATTTGATCTATCGTTGCTGAAACCCAAATTCAGTTATTTTATCTATTAAAAATCTAATCTAGTTCAGCGGTAACAGTGTTTAAGTCAAGTCACTGTGTTGTTCTCGAATTTATAGAATTTTGTATACATATTCAATCCTTCGATCTTGAAAAATAAAATTCATAAAAAAACGAACAAGTTAAGTCGCTGTCTTATTTTTAACCGATTTCATGTCTAATCATTTGTCCTTAAAAATATCTGTTTTCTAGTGTACTTTAATGTGTGTTGAGAGTAATTTTAATGAGCTGGGCATACTTAACTATAAAAGTAGTTAGATTACACAGTTAACTACTTTTGTAGTTGCACCTAAGATCATCATCATCATCATTCAGCCATCTTCGGTCCATTTCTAGACATAGGCCTCCCTTATGTTTCTCCACTTGCCTCTGTTTTAGTTCACATATCCAGTTGAGTCCCGCTATTCGTTTGACATCGTCCGTCCAGCGTATCGGCGGGCGCTCCCTAGATCTTTTCCCTGCATACTTAAATATATTGTTAGACTATCTTCCTTCTGTGTATCTGGCAATATTTCATTTCAATTACTCTATCACCTCAGCGACGTCTTTAAGTTTATTTTCGGAATAAATCAAGGAATTTCTTTTGCGAATGCATCTGCTTCTTCATGGCCCTTGTCACTCTTATTTTGTCCATAGTCTACCTTGTTAACGTCCATGTTTGAGGGAGGTATGTAAGGACCGAGATAACACACTGTTCGGAAAGTTTACTACGTAGTCTCATGAGGATGTTTGGATTTTTTAGAGTTTTGCTCAGCTTACCAAAAGAGGGCCATGCCTTCATCCATCTAGTTGAGTCTGGCTGTTCGTTTGAGATCGTCCTTCTAGCGCATGGGCGGCCCCCCCTAGATATTTTCCCTGCATACGGACGCCACTTAAGTATATTATTTAAACATATTTTTCTGTGTATCAAGCAACATTTCCAGCATAGTTCCAGTTCAATTCCGCTATCACTTTAGCGACATAATTAATTACAGAACGAATCCACGAATTTGTTTTGCGAACTTTTAGAGATGTACCCAACATCTGCTTCTCCATGGCCCTTTGAATCACTGTAGTTTGTCCATAGTCTGCCTTGTTAACGTTTATGTCCAGAAGAGGCCTATTGACTTCTATTCGATTTTTTTTCGATTTTCATGTCCAAGAGTTAACATATATCCTAGATAAATATAGCTTTAAATGTTTTCAAGTGTTTTTTATTGAACTTGTGAGGTTTTTTTTTTACACATTGTTCTGGTTTTCTGTATATTCATTTTTAAGTCAATTTTGATGACTCTTTCTATCTCTACCCTCCAGATCTTTACTGATCCTTATATAGTAGTTATAATCAAATATTGTTACGAAATACTCTACAAAGTGATTAAATACTTAATTTGAACTATTTCTTTGGCCTAACAACTCAATAAGGTAGTTTAAATACTTTTTGCAGTCAAACTACTTTTAAAATTACTGTAAACACTTTTAGTTGCCAGTTTTCTGCAATGTTTCGACAAGTTGGGGTGTATCACCGCGAAGAGTCGTTAGAGTTAAGAGATGCAGTATAATATCTGACACTCAGACCTGACTTTTATTTTAAATTATCAAATCAATAATTAGAGCTGATATTGTATTGTTTTCTTTTATTTTGTATGGTTTGTTAAGTGTCAGTATAGAAAAATATACAAGGTGGAACATTTAAAATTATTTGGAATCTGATTTAGCCGTTATATTGATTTCTTCAACAACGGATCTATTTAAAATTTTCCATCCATCCCCTTTTCCTTTTTACAAGAACATCTAGAAAAGGAATGGTACCTTCTGGTTCAATTTCCATTGAAAATTTTACATTAGGATGTCGCTAATGCAGATGATCAAGAAACACGTGGATATTTTCTGAAACATGAGGCCATATTACAAAAATGTCATGGTGATGAAGATAACACTTCTATATATTGGAGAAAATGGACCATCCATATCCACTAGGCTTAAGGAAAGTGAACGATATATTACAAAGAAACAAATTGTAAAATATGCTGTGTCTTAACCTCCACATTCAACTGGACGTGTCATAAATATAAAAGAAACCAAAATTTTTGAGCAGGTCTAGGGATTCCATAAACGGAAAATTAGAGAATCTATCGAAATTTTAAAATTATCCAAACAATTTTCATAGAGATACCGCCTACAGTCTATATCATACGTAGAAACCGATCATTACACCGGGTTATGGTTCGGTGAACACTGGTCGCGAATAAATAGCCGTAAAGAACAGATCCCTGAAGATGCATCGTGCAATCGAAGGCGAAACGTCTGAAAGTTATTCCTTTTTAACACGATCTTTTCCGTGGTGTAACAAACTGATTTTGTTCCAGTTTTGCGACTCATTGATCTTATTAAATCAACTAAACCTCAACAGCAAATTAAAGCTGAAAATAGTTTATAAAAATTAAAAAATTAAACAAAAAGAGAAATATTAAAAAGTTAGTTTCAGTTTGCGTAAAAAAAAGGAAAGTAATCGGTTGCCTATGGTCAAAGGGCATTAAATAAAGATGACTTAGTCCTTTGAGTGATAAGTTAGCAGCATGTATACTAAGGAGTACTTTGTTGCCATCTTTTTGTGGTAAGTTTACTTGTAAAAAGGTTCCAAGTTTTTCGGCCCATATAATAATATCATACTTCTTAAACTAAAATTATTGAAATGCAAAATACAAATTTGAAGCTAGATAGCCGCTAGCATTTTATGAAATTGCAAGAAAGTGCAATTTAGCGGATTTATTGTCGTCTAAATGAATTTAGTACATACCGCCGGTGCGGCGTGTTTGCAAGGTGTAATTTATCGACGGTGAAAAATGGGTTAAACTAAGCCCGGACTCACTTTATAGCATCATTTGTTTTAATTTGAAAAAATTGCTGCTATACAGGCCGTTCCGAAATCAATTTGTAGCCCGGAAAAATAACGGAGATAAAAAATGTGAGGGGTTTTTATGGCACTGACCTCTAATAACACCTCCGCATGATTTAAGTCGGCCAATTTAATACGAGTTTCAGGAGTAACAGTTGTAATATATTCATTCAAAAAGTATGTATGATAGAAACGATAAAAATAAAGACAGAATAAAATGTATTTAAGTTTCTACGTAGAGCGTTATCCAAATATAAACATAAATCTTAAGAGAGCATATTGTTTTCATTAAAATAAAAAAACTCCAGGTATAATTTTGTTTTTGTCGTATTTTCTTGTTTAATTTTCTCTTTTAGTTCGTTTTTAGTATAAGTTTGTTTTTTTTAGTACTAATTTAAAACCTTTTGTCCCAGTTTGTTATAATTGTGTGAATATTTACATATACTTTGTATATACACACCGCAAAAAACACCACCTTTTACTGCAAATAAAGCTTAAGTATCGAAGTACAAAATTATTATTTCCTTCCTTAACCTTATCATACTATGATTTTCATCAAAAGTGGCGTATATTTTACAATTTTTCTGGGAAAAAAACTTCGTTAGTAAAACTACAACAAACCATCTAACTGCTTTCGGTAATTTCCTTACATTTCTTTGTTGTGAAGACACTCTAGTCTAAATGTTGAGATATGTAATTTTATTAAATATTTGCTTCAATTAATTTAAAGTTAGAAATTTTTATCCAGTTGCGAAAAAGCCAAAAAAGATTTTTGTTTGTCATTCTAAACGCAATAAATAATCTGAACACACTTCAAAATATTATAGATGGCTGCAAACATAATTTTTTCGTATCTAGGTTACATGTCAAACAAACTGACACATTTTAAAATTTTGAAATCAATTCTTTTCTATTATTTAAAGTTATTCTCTTACGATCAGTACATTGCACTCAGGAGTCCGATAATTACTGTGTCTATAAGAACTTAAGGTTTGATTAATACCATTTCTTTTTTGCTTAAATAATATTGTTTATTATGTATGGAAACATTCCGTAGGCAGACTAATCTATCTATCTGATCTAATATGTAATTCTATTAAATATTTGCATCAATGAATTTAAAGTTAGAACATTGAATCACTTTCTTAATACTGGGAATATAGAAGATAGACATCGTAGTGACTGTCCTCGTTCAACTGTCCCTCGTGATGAAGCTACTTGCGTTTTTTGGATCGCTGAAATTGAGAAATGAATGCAACGGGCCCCATCGTAGAGGGCTGATGCATATCACAGGTACGTCCATATCGGCACAAACGGTTCGAAATATTCTTCAAGGAGGCATGATGGGACCCACAACATTCTCCACAGCAACATGATGGACCAGTGGCGCCGCGTTTGTTTTTTACTGATGAAGTCAGAGTATGGCTGTCCCAAAATAACGCTATAATGCTAGAAGACGTATTTGGAGGGAACCAAGAAATTCAAAAAAACTTCGATGTATATAATACCGCATGCCTAGTAGAGAGGTCGTTATAATCTGGGCTGGGATTATGCATGACCGCTAAAAACAAAAACGAAATTCTTGTTCCGTTTGTTGTGTCTTTCCATCAAGAAATAAGCGAGGATTTCAACTTACGAAATAATAACGCACTACCTAGCTGTGCGCGTATTGTGTCCGATTCACAAGACTGAAATGGCCACCAACGTCAACTTTGCATTTGAATGGGCAAATCTGAACCAACGGGATCTCACAGCATGCCGCAAAGAGTACGTGCTTGCGAACTTGCTAGGGAGGCGTAACAAGGTATTAAAGGACAAAATTGTGTTCATAACTATGTGTTACGTGGTGTTAACAACACGGTTTCGCTACATAGTAGCTCTTTCGGACGTTACATCTCGAATGAATACACTTAAAGTGTAAATGCATATTTATGTAACTAACCTAACCTAAAATTAATAAAACATATTTAACACAGGTGATTAGTAATTGCTGAGTTCTATTTGATCGTTTAACAAACAATTTAGACGTCTGAGCTTATTTATTTCTAACGACTTCAGTATTTTTAAATATGACCCTAATTTTCTTTGTGTAAAATTTTAAAATTTTTCTCAAAGGTGTGACCAGTCTCAATTAAGTGGTTTGAATATTTGTTTTTGAATTTTATTGTTGATGAAACATTTATAGTGCTCGTCTATTCTTTTACCAAAATATCTGTTTATTTGACCGATATTCATTTTGACGCAATCTCCACAGTTTATATGGTATACAGCATTATGAGAAAAAAATTTGGTTCGAATCCAAAATGGCGGCGCAATGAAGTATTTAAATATTTACCTCGAAAAACTACTTAATGGATTGATTTCAAATTTTTTCGCGATGATTAATTATGGCGTAAAGATGAACTGATAAAATTGTGGTACGAATTTAAGGTGGCGGAACAAAATGGCGGCCATATGAAATGTTTTTGATCATGAAGAAATTACCAGGTTTTAGATCTGTTTGTTAGTCTCTCTTACTTAACCGATTGACTTCAAATTTTCGTCAAGGGTTATATGGAGATGACCTGCTAATATTTTGATAAAAATCTAGATTGGTAGAACAAGATGGCGGTCTAGTGAAGTGTTAAAAAAATATTACTTAAAAGCTGATTATCCAGTTAACCTTAAATTTTGCACAAAAATTAAGTGTTACATAAGAATAAACTGGTAACATTTTAGTATGAATTAAAGAGAGCAAAACAAAATGGCGGCCTAATAAATTGTTAATAGATTAATTTCAAATTTTGTGCAAGCAATATAAGAGTGTGAGTCATGTCTGAGACATGGTTAAATAGTAGCATGTCCAATGATGGGTTACTTATTCGCGGTTATCAGCTCATCAGACGGGACCGATCGACCAGGGGTGGCGGTGTCGGTTTTTATATTAGTAATTTAATTAAATTCACTGTATTGGATATTGGAGGTAATAACGAGGAACTCGAACAGCTTTGGTTAAGTACAAAGGTTGGAGGTAGAAGCTGGTGTTTTGGGACGTTCTATAGACCACCATCAGCTAACCTGAGGGTCGGCCTGGATTTATTGGAATCTAGTTTAATTATCTGAGTACGATTTTTTGGTTTTTGGAGGAGACTTCAATTTGGATTTCTTACGTCCACTTAATACTCATGGATTCATAGCCATAGAAGATGTCTTTAAAAAATATGGGCTAACACAAATCATTAACGAAGCTACCCGTGTTACAGATCAATCCCAAAGTTTAATTGATATTATTGTTTCCTCCTCACCCGATATTGTTAGCGAGCCTGAGGTATATAGAATGGATGATATCTATGATCACAGGTTAGTTAAGTGCAAATTAGTACGATTTCTCAAACAAAAACCAAAACCATTCTTTAAGACATATAGAGACTTTACTCTGTTTAATTACGAAAACTTTTTAGCTGACTTGCGTAATATAGACTGGGATTTTATCTTCGGGTCCGAGAATGTTAACGAAATGGCAACTTTTTTAAATAAAACCCTTGTTGCTCTATATAAAACACACGCACCGTTTATCACTAAAAAAATAACTAAAGCTCCAGCGCCCTGGCTTTCTGAAAACCTCAAACTAATGATGAAGTTACGAGATCGGGCTCTCACTAAGTATAAAAAATCTAAAACTGTTGACTCTTGGGAGTATTACAAATTGCTCAGAAATTCTACAAATTCTGCTGTCAAATCTGAGAAGAAAGCTTATTTGCAACACTCTTTTCGTACGAATCCAAAAAACTTCTGGAAAAAATATTGCAATACCACCTAATAATTTTAAAGGTTTCATAACCGAAAATTACAGTAACAAATATCTTTTTCCTGACATTAATAAATTTGAATTTGCCGAAGTAATGTTCGACATAGCTGAAAAAACCCTAAATAATATCGAGAGCGAAGCAACGGGAGTTGATGGTATTAACCTAAAAATGTTACTATCTGCCGTACCTTACCTTACTCCCTACATCATATTTATAATAAATAAATGCTTCTCTTTGAATCAGTATCCAGATATCTGGAAACAAGCCGCCGTTTCGCCTATCCCTGAAATTAACAATGCGTCAGAGATGTTTCATTTTCCACTGATCAGTATACTTCCGATATTGTCAAAAATTTTAGAAAGAATAATGGTGGATCAATTAAATAACTATCTGAAAAATCATAATACACATCCTCCTACACAGTCGGGATTTCGTAAAAATCATAGCACTACGACTGCCCTACTTTCTGTAACCGATGATCTACACAGAGCATACGATGATAATAAAAATTCAATATTAGTACTACTAGACTACAGCAAGGCTTTCGATACCCTTGATCATGGTACGTACCCTGTTAATTAAACTTAAATATTTTGGCCTAGGTCAAGAAGTCTTGGAATTATTTCGTAATTATCTTAGTAACCATCAGCAACAAACAATATTTAACGGTAATTCCTCAACGTTCCTCTCAATCGAACGGGGAGTCGCACAGGGAAGCATTCTAGGGCCACTTATTTTCTCAATGTACACGGCTGATTTATTAAAATTTTTAAAAAACTGTCAAACCCATCAGTATGCAGATGACACGCAGTTGCTGTATTCTTTCGTTTCAACCGAATTACATGAAGCAGCTGAAAAACTTAATAATGATCTTGAAATAGTCTCTAAAATCTCAGCTGCTCACGGGCTTATCTTAAATGAAAACAAAACGCAAATGCTAATTTTTGGTAGGAAAAAGGATTTTAGTAACCTAAAAATTTATCTAAACGGTGTCATTCTAACACTTATGGACGTCTGTAAGAATCTAGGGTTACTGTTAGATAACGACTTAAGATTTAATAGTCATGTGTCTTCAATTATCCAGAAGTCAATTTTTAAATAAAAACTACTTTATCTTCACAAGGATATTCTCGATCCCAACATTAAATTAAAATTATCTGACTCCTTGGGACTGTCTCATCTGTCTTACTGTCTAATAGTTTTTTGGGCCTGCTTGCTACAAAAGGATAAAAACACTCTTCAAAAACTGCAAAATTCCTGCTTGAGATTTTCATACAACCTACGCAGATTTGACCACATTTCGCAATATATGTCATACTCCAACTGGTCTAGCATTCAAGAAAGATTTGAGATTCAGATGTGCAAGTGTGTTTATAAAATACTTAATACTCAGGAGCCTTCATATTTGTTTCAGAAGTTGATTAGTGGTGAGAATGCGCTTGATCGTCATACCCGTTACAAGAGTAGGTTTGTTGTCCCAAGGCATCGCACTGCCGTCTTCCAGAGGTCCTTTAGCTATACCGCCAGTAAACTTTTTAACTTGGTACCACTAGAGATTAAGGAGTCCCCCACGTCTGAGTCGTTCGGTAATCGCATAATGACATTTTTTAAGGCAAAAAGAGGTCGTTAATTCCATCCCCCAGTTAAGGGGATTATACTTATATTCTTTTAACTTCTTCTATTCTCTGTAAACCCTATTTTAATTTTTTTTCCTCTAACTTACATTAACTGTTATTTATAAACGTACTAGCTTAAGAATTTTATCTAAAAGGTGGTTGTATGAGCAGCTTCGCCGAATATCGCCACCTTAAATTCAATATTATTGTAATTTGATTTACTTCGAGAAATAAAGGCTTTTTTATTTATTTATTTATAGAGAGTGAAAACTCGTAAAGTTTTGGTACGAATTCAAGATGGCCAAATAAAACGGTAGACAAATAAAATTTTTAAAAAGAATCTTCTTATACAATTGACTTATAATAAATTTCATGACTCAATTCAACATGACGGAAGAAAATGGCAGAGTGTGCCAATTTAGAAACAATTAATTCAATTTATTTTGGATTATATCCAAAAGTCGAGTGTTGCATAAGTGGATCTTGGTAGGAATCCAATATGGTGGAACAAAACGGTGCCCAATATAAATGTTTGAAAAGGCAGTATACTTAAAGTATATATGTATTACTAAACGACTATCTAATGAATTAAACTGGGGAAATTTATCTATTTTTTTTTCATATTTATTTTTGCTCAGTCCAATTTTTTTAAACAAAAATAAAAAACATGTTTTGCAGTCTCTAGTAGGCTAAAATAGTCATTAGGTGTCTATATACATTACACTTATATTTTGTGAAATTAATTTAAAATTGTTGGCAGAATTCCAAATTGTAATGGAATGCCTATTGTTTACAATAATAACCATCAAAAACTAAAAGAATGGTTTAAACATTTTATTACAAATTTTACTATCTTATTTTTTAAAGAAATGAGTTTAGACCTTTTCCTACTGGATGGAATATCCTATATATTATGTCGTATTGTTTTACAACGGCAAAGATTAATTAATTACTTGGCCAAATATCTTTCCATACTCAGCACCTTTAAAAATGGCCCAGTGAGATTAGGCACAATACTGGCAAAATTTAAGGTTCTAATTAAGGAAAATTTAAATTCCTACAAAGTACTCTGAATTTGAGCAATCGGCTTTTTATTTTTAGCAAATGAAACGGGATGAATACGAATTTCTAGTTTATAAAATTCTGAATAAAAAGGTTCTGCATTTTTTCTCGCAGAATCAATCGTTTTTGAAATATCTGCTTTTTTGTCTAAAAAATCCTTTTCGTTTCCACACGACCGCACGAAGCTGTAAAGGTATTAATAAAGTCAGTCTACCGGAAATTTTTGTGAAAAAGAAACTGGTCTTCCCCTAGGATTTTTGTATATAAACATGTCGGAGGAATCGCAAAAAAAGAAATCCTGAATATTTGCATTGAAGGACTTTTGTAGAAAAATGGCGTTTTTGAACATTTCTGTTTAACAAAGATTTATTTTTTATTTATTTTTTTATCCTTGTTTATAGCAGCTTGAATTCGTTCGATCGGAACAAAAAAATCAATTTATACGGTTTCAAATTTCCTGCAATACTGGATTGGTTTCAAAAATCTATTTCCAATACAAAACAACAAAATACCCATGAACTAAGAATTTTCAAAATATCTTCATAATTTTGCTTTTGTTTAATGCATCTTGATAAAAACTTGTAAATAATAATTTATTAAATTTCTAAATATAAAAAAAAATAATAAAAGTTTTCAAAAAATTCGGTTTTTTATATTTTAAATATTACACCAATAAGTATATCAAATTTTAGGTTTTATTTTATAATAAGACAAATTGAATGATTCCTGTTTTTTAAATATAGGTATTTTATTCTCCTCAAAGTGGCACTAGTAATGATATTAAAATGTATTTTTTAAAAAAATAATTTATTAAATTTCTAAATTTTAAAAAAATAAAAAAAGTTTTGAAAAAATTCGGTTTTCTATATTTTGAATATTTAATTTTATAATCAAATGTAGAGAAAAGCGATTGTACTAGAGAGTAAACCTAAATACTTACTTTAAAACAAAAAACATGAATTTTAATAAATAATAGTTTATTTAGAAATAAAATAAATTTTATTTTATTTTAAGTCTAGTCTCATTGTAAATTGGAAAACCTGCCAAAATGGGACCGAAAAAAATACTCTTTAGAGGTTTTATTTTTTTAACCTCGACATAGGCAAATGCATATAATTAATCAAGTAGACATGCTACGCCGTTTCCATGGAAACGACATACATTAAATTGATTTGATATTCTGTTAGACAAAAGTGTTTAATCTGACCATTTTTACCGTGGTCTTGGAAGGTTCGGTACGCGCTCTTAGTTAAGGTACGCCATTGTCAAGTTTCGGTAAACTTTCGGTGTGAGTCTCGTGTGGTAGGGTGCTGCAGCTGCATTGCAGATGTGTCTTCTAATCACGGATCAAGCAATTACTTTTTTAACAATAATTATAATTTTATATCTAGTTAGCGTTTTATGCGGACTGCGCATTGATTAACCCTGGTTAGGCTTTTTTTTTGAAGTGATTTAACAAAATTCATCCGTATTAGAACGAGGATTTTTTTTAACTAAATCTAAACTTTGAGGTAGATCTATGCCATTAAGTTAGCACCAGGTTCACGAATAAATCTATTATTAAACAAATAAACCATCATTAAGGCCATAATTTGACTCGCACTGGACATGCTGAAGCTTCGACACCAAAGTAGAATTTGGTCGGGCTAGATATTTGTGTGTACACTTATAACTTCAATCAGTTTATCTTTTTTGTTTTTGTACTTGGCCGAGCTATAATTGATGGCCGAAATTGTACGTAAACACTCGGAAAGTTTGGAAAGTGTCTTTCCTGGACTGGTCCTGAAATGTGTCCAGGGGGTATCACTTTCCGATCTTGTCTTGTCAGGTAAATAACTATGTCTTAAGCTCTTTAAACTTTCCCTTCAACGAGTTACCGGCGCGCCGGTACTCCAGTGTTGACTAACTAAGGCTTATATTAGGATTGCCAAAAAAACCTTACGGAGCTCATCGAGATAAGAAAATACATTGTTAAGTCTCAGAATAGTGTTTATACTTATATTTTAAACTCAGGAGGTGTAACCTCCAATCCACTCCCCTGAATAAGCCACTGCAATTTTTCTGCAATTGCAATGGGTTCTAATCTTCCACCCCTGTCTTCAGAACTTATTTCATTATCAAGCAATTTTTTGAACTGGTGATACAATCTGAATAAATACTGTTCTGTGCACTTGATGTGAGTGGCAGCCTTAACAATTTTTTACTGGTTCCGGGTACTTTGGTGAAAGTTGGTAAAGTCTTCTTATTAAAACATTTCTCGTAATAATGTTTGCCTTTTTGCCATAAAAAAAATATAATTAATTCATGTATAAGTTTCATATGAGAAGGAAATTCCGGGTAAAGATAAGTCAGCCAGTGGCCGAGAGCGTAAAGCTTTGGGTTTACCTCGGAGGTGGCCCGGGGTGCCTGAGTTTGAATCCTAGGTGGGTGCACGACTTTTAAAATCTGCACCCAACATTAGTGGTTAAAAAGTCTACTTGCCGCCATCACATACCCTCTTGGGTAGAGGGGATGGCCGAGGTTCGGATTCCCCGATAAACTGTCTGTTAATTGCTTTCTCCATCCTAGAAGGGCGATTCTGGTCCCCTTTCCTGTCCGCGTGCCTTTCACCGGTCAGTCAAGGCTTGATCATCACTCAGGTGTAGTCAAGGTGCCCTTCACTATATGTTGTCTGAATAAAAAAGTGCATCCCCCGGGGTTAGCGAAAAGGGCCTTCCAGGCCCAGTCGCTGGGCTTGTCCTCCCCATCTACTACTACTACTACTCCGGGTAAAGGTATATTTAACGATTTTTTTGATATTTAGAATAAAATAACTAGATTTATGTTTCACCCTCCTGGACTGCTTCGATTAAACTGAAATTTTGAATTTTTGTGAAAAATGCAATAATGCCGTTTACAAAAAAATTACATTTTTAGCTATAACGTTTAAACTGGCTACGCTGCAAAACTTGCTCAGTTTTCTTTATTGGATGTACTTTTACTACGTCAGTGATTTGGAAAGGGAATGAAAACATATTTTTAGATAGAATTGCAAACATCCTTTAAAAACAAAAAAAAAACATGGCTCGTATGTGGCATGCTTTTTAGAATATCAAAATAAAGATTTCCACACAAGTCCAGCCCGGTCGGAATATTTTCCAAGTCAAAACCAAATTTCATAGAGCTAAAATAATTTCACTGACGGTCACAATAAAATTCTGAAATACCCGCATGTAACGCACCTGCAGTTTAAACCCATTCGAAATGTCCCCGGAACTCTTATCCCAAATCAGCAGCAAGTGTGGTGTATACAATCATCCATTATATGTTCCTCAAAACGGCGTTGGTGTCAAGCGGCGCGGGAACCGAGAATTTCTGGCTCTGACACTTCCGCACTTCAGTCTAATGCACGTGATAAACCATATTCCTATGACGTTACTGCGGTTAGATCTAATGAAGCAGTTTAGGGCACCTTAGTGTATGTAATTGCCATTGTTTTAAACAGAAGCATTTCGAGGGGGCCAGTTGAGAATTTGTAATTCGATATCATGATGAAATTAGGTTGTCGTTTCGAAAAAAATCCGACAAGCTTCTATTGGATATAAGGACCTAAAATTTGGTATGCTTATTAGTGAGAAGTGTCTTAACACAACCTTTCACATTTCATTAAACACAAGTAAAGTTATGATGAAAATTCAAAAATTCTTTATGGAATGTGGTTTTTGTTATTTGTAAATTATGTATTGAAAATTTTGTTTAAAAAAAAGTTAGAAAAAATGTTTTTTTTTTGTTCAGATCGGATCAATAAAAGCCGCAATATGTACGTCTTTGTTTAAAGAAAATTGTAAAAGTGCCATTTTTCTACAAAAGTAAAAAAAATATAGCAACCAAAGTGTTTTGTTCATTTGATTTATTAGTATGTATATTAAACTTTAATATAATGTAGATATTTTACAAAAACAATAACTAAGACATTTAATTTTTGTAGCGTTAAATGAAGATTGTTGTCACATGAGGCCAATTCGAATCTTTTTATATGTTATTTTAGAATTAAATATCTTATTGAATTTTGTAAACAGATATGCACTATTATACATTTTTGGAAAGCTCTTCTCTCATCTCATGTAAATTTTTCAACAACTGAAATTTTTTGATTATATAGAATCATATCTCCATGAATTTTTAGATAAGGAAGTGAGGAGAAAAAAATTAAGCTTTAAGTTTGACGAAACTTTTAGCAGTTGCCCATGTTCCCCACGCCTCGAATACTAATTTGTAGCTTAGTAATACATTAGTCTCATTAAAAAAAAATCAGATGAGGCTTTTTGCGAGTTTCGAAGTTGTTGAAAATATGACAACGTGACTGTAAAAAGACCTGAATTTTTCTAATGTCAATATTTCAGGAACGGAGATAGATAGACCTAAGATATCTTATATCATATACGTCTAGAATTCCCCGTAAAATCGAAATATGTTATAATATATAGAGTGTTTTATTTAAAAAATAAATTTGACTGCTTTGCGACGTTCATTTGTTTCTGTTCTTAGCAAATTCTTACGATTTAAGAGAGATCTTAGAATTTTTGTATTTGAACTTATTATTTGCTATATATTATATTAAAAACACCACAGCTTGTCAAAATATGAGAGACTACCCTGCAGATTCTGTACAGTCTGTACATATATTACTATGTAACACGAATTGGCTACGTATTATAAAAGTTCGTTCTTTCTTATTTTTCTCACCAGGGAGCATTGTGTTTGTACAAGCTGAGCTTGACAATTACTTTGCTCAAATCGGCTTGAGATGAGCAGCGGGATGTAGTAGGACGTTTATGTTACCAGAAAGAGTTTTCTTTTTAATTATCGGGTTATTTGAGTAACACATCTAATGGTTCATTATGTACTGATTTATTGGATGATTAATATTCTATTTATATGATTAACACTTAAATAATATATGAGCAAACAGTAAATTCAATTTAATACATACAAGTTACTATGGTATTATTAGATTAATATTATTCAATACATGCAAGGTTAGCTGTTCGTGCTTTGAGAGAGTCAGTGTTTTGACGAAACGCGTATTTAAGGTGCTTAAATAAACACACTGTATATGCAGGCAATTAATTTTAACATAATCTTCAGAGTGTTATAGTTTGAATAACAGGTTAAAAAAATCATCAAGAACTACAAGCAAACGAAAACCCAAAATTCGTAAACTTTTTTTCCAAAATAAATCCTTGTGAGAAATTGCTTATTTGTTGAATCTATATCATAGTTTTTGCCCTTATAACAACTATTATGTTCATGCAAAGTTTGAAATCAATTTCTTCAAGATTAGACAAGTTATAGATTTTTGATATCAATCAAACTCATAGTGCACCGGTCGGTTCGGCTAAAACGTGGAAATCTGAAAAAATCTCGGGGGTGATTTCTTTACGATTACAATATTTTCCTCTTACGAGGAAAGATAAAATGCTTCAAATGGTTTACCTTTTTGAATGGTTTACATTTTTATTTCCCGCGCAAAAGGGAAGTATTGTAATCGTGAAAAAATCACCTTCTGAAATTTTTAAATATTTTTACGTTTTGGCTGTCTGGTTGAACAGCCAAATGCCTTTACGTTTCAGGGTCCCTAGATGCAACAAAACATGTTTTCTCAATTCCATGGGTCTGTCTGTCTGTCGGCCTGTCTATTCGCGGCATAGCTAAAAAACTACTTCAAATTTTGGTCGAAAATTAAGTGTCATATGAAGATGACCTAGTATCATTTTGGAAAAATCGAATATGAAGAAATAAAATGGCGGCCTAGTGCTTTGGTATGAATGCAAGATAACAAAACAAATTATTTAAAACAAATCAGACTGAAAAACTACTTATTAGATTAATTTCAAAATTTCATCAAAGCAAAAAAATATTTAACAGATTTTAAATTATGCCAAAAAATCACCCTTGATTAGTAACTGTTAAAATATTGGCAGAAATTCAATATGGTGGAACAAAATGGACCTCATTAAAAAAGTTTAAAAAAACAATATATATGTGTTACTGAATAACTGTGTATTAACCCCTTCAGGCCCATGTTGCCACTTATCCCAGATTGCCATTATGGCTACAAATTAAATGAATTAAATAGACGTTGGGATAATATTGCTGATGAGAAGAATGACTCTGGGATAGCACACTTTTGGGGGCGGAGACACATTTCATTGGCTATTCCAAGGTAAATGCTCGTATGATTTCTTACGCGTGCCGGTCTTCAGAAGTAAATCACAACGTTGCGTTGTGGCAGTGTTTAATCGGTTTTTGTGCTGTTTACATGTTAAAAATGTCCGACTTAAGTGATGATGAACCATTTGAGGATTCGGGTTCCGAATTTTTGCCCAGCAATTCCGATATGTCTTACGATAGCGACGACAGTTTGTGGAGTAATTCAGATGATGAAATTCCAGTTCCGCCTGCAAGCATGGGTGATTTTACTATTATACCAGATCCATTTTCGGTAAGTTCTTTTTTATAGATATATTTTTTGTGTTTTTTTCTATTTATACTCGTTCTAGGATAAAAGAGCTACAACAAAAGTTCCCTTTTCCAGCGATTATGAAGGCCTACACCCCTCTATCGAACTAGAGTACATGAAGGACCCTGTAAATTGTTTTGAGGCATTCATACCTACAAAACTAATTCAGCTTATATTGATTGGACGAATGAGCGAGCAGGAAGATACCTTGTAGAAAAAGGAACACAAAAAGTCTACGGTATAATTTGGAAGGATATCACAGTTCCGGAGATGTATACTTTTTTTTCCTTACTGGTACATTATCCGACTATACGGGACTATTGGAACAAAACTTTTTTATTATCCGGTCCAAAAATATTTGATTCAAATAATTAGTAGAAATAGGTTTTTTGCAATTTTAAAGTTTTTAAGATTTAGCAATCCTCAAGCTTTCGTGCCAGGTAGACCCATTACTCGTTTGGGTATGTTTTTTGCTTTGGTCAAAGAAAATTGTATGAACCTTGTTGACCCAGGCGAAACTGTAGCAATAGATGAGTGTTTACTATTATATAAAGGACGATTACATTTTAAGCAGTTTATCAAAACCAAACGTGCACGGTTTGGAATTAAAATGTTTTGCCTATGTCCTAGCGACCCAAATTTGCGAGGATACACTTATAATTTTACCATGTATTTTGGAAAAGACATATATGATGTTGAGGATATTCGTGGAGCAGAACAACTGTCATTATCTGAAAGAATCGTGGTTTTTTTGTTCAAGTCACTATTAGAGCAAGGTCGAGAAATCATTATAGATAATTGGTATACGTCTCTGAGACTGGCAGAGTTTTTGCTTGAAAAAAAAACTTACGTAACTGGCACCATACGGGCCAATTGGGGTGTGCCTAAAGAACTAACCCAAATAAATTTTAACACTTCTCAAACTTGTTTAGTACGAAAAAATTATATTTTGGTTCTGAGATATAAAGATAAAAGAGATGTTTACCTGTTGTCTTCGAAGCTCACAGCGGGATTTGTTGAAAAAAATCGTTACCAGTCATCAGTATCTGCCAATGTACTACTTCAAAAACCAACTGCTATTGAACACTACAATACAAATATGGGAGGCGTAGATGCAGTCGACCAAGATATTGAGCCCTATAATTGTGCAAGAAAAAATTACAGCTGGTTTAAAAAAGTTGTTTCCATGTTATGCAGCGCATGGTTCTAAATGCCAAAGTTTTATATACACATGCTCAAGGCAAGGATGTAAGTGTTTTAGAATTCCACAAGCGTTTGATTGACGGCTTACTTACAAAATATTCCCCAGCATATATAAAATTGTTTGAACGGCAAAATCAGGGAAAAAAGAAGAAACAACGACACGTTTTATTTCTTCTGCAAAGGAACCTGGAGCCCGTCGCATGTAGGATTTGTTACCAAGAACAAAAAAAAAGAACTTTCACAACTAATTGTTAATTTACTTATGTTCGCAAGCGCATTTTGATAAATACCATGATGCCAATCAAGGTTGATTTCGTTTTTCACACGCCTCTGTTTTTGGTTTTTTTTTTGCTTTAGAAATAGATTTTATTTTTTTTCTTCTACGCCACTGTTTTTGAATACTTTCTTAAGTTATTTTTCTGTATACTAACATTATTGTTATAATAAATATTATATGATTTTTCTATTTAAATTTCGTCTCATTTATGTTTAAAATATAATACCAAACTTTTACATTATGGCAACTTGTCATATCTGTTGTTTAAAAAAGTTCTGCCCCCCATATTTTACGCCACTGCATTAGAAAAAAAATTGTTAATTCAATAAAAATACTTTTTCGAATATGATAAAACAATAATAATCAAAAAAATAACAAAAATAAAAATTAAAAAAAAAAAACGGGTTTTGGGATATAGACAGTACTCTATGAAATTAGCCTGGGCTTGAAGGGGTTAAGTTAAATTGGGTCACTCATCTCTATTCCTAATAAAACGAAAGATTCACAACTAGATTATTTAATAAAATTCTTATTGTCGCTGCTGTTACTAGTTATGTTTTTTTACTATTGCAAAGTTGCTTTAACTTTGTTGTCAACATTATTTAAAAATTGTTTATTTGACAATTTTTTAGCTTGCGTGTTTTATAACTTGTTTCGGAATTTTAACATATGTTTTAAAATAATGGGCAAAAAATTCTGCCACTGACTTTTTTTTTAAATATAGTAACCGTTTATGGCTGCAAGTTATTTTCATTCCTTCGGTGATCCACCTGGCACTATTTCTCGGTAGTCTACATTTTTGCTACAAATATGTTGTTGAAAATTTAAAAAAAGGTTAAGGAAAGCAGAGCAAGCTTCATTTACAGTGCCAGATCCGCATAAGATTGATTAATACGTGCATTATTTACCTTATCGTGAACAGTTATCAAAATTTTAATATCAATCATTTGGAGAAAGATCATAGGCAGGAATTTTGTTAAATAATCATGCCAGACTTGTTTAAGTGCATTAAATATGTTGAGGGCCATAATTCGGGCTTCACCGTGGAATTCGGTAAACTTATTTCAGTTTTGCTTTACGCAAGTAGAAGCTCAGCTTTTGCTTTAGACATGGAGACGATTTTATCACCAGTTAGGGGTAGAAAGGAGCTTTTGCGGAAGTTTTGATTGACATTTTTGGCAAGCGATCAAAATTATTGGCTCCCATTTTGGCAAGAAAGAACTTTGCCTTTTATGCGTGTATTGAAGGCATTTTTTCCATCCCAATCATCGGAATTATAGTGCCAAATAGTAGGAGATGGCATGGATTCTACAACTTCCGTTTATATGGGACAGATAACAGTAATTAGACCGTGGTTAGAGGAACCCAGGGCAGTGAAAATGGAAGACTGATAAAGCTCTGGGTAAGTGGTGAAAAAGAGGTCCGATGGATTTTGGCTATGTTTGACGATGCGAGAGAAGTAAGTAAGTTCTCTGATGAGGTTCGTAAGAGATTGGCTGATTACAAAGGCCTCTGCTGCTCTACCCTGGGGATCGGTTTTAATAGACCATAAACATTCTTCATTATAAACATGGATAATGATTTCAGAGGAAGGGAATTCAGAGATAAGGAGATTCTTTTTGGCAGAAAAAAAGTCGAAGAGCTCGTTGAAGGAATTGTCTGAAGGAGAACGAAATATACAAGAAATAAATTTAGTGAAAGCTCTGAGGGCTAGTTTGAGCCACAAGGTATCGGATCTGTTCGACTTAAGATTTAGAAGTTTGTATAGAATAGATTACTACGAATGTAAGCGCAAACGTAGAAGTTCATGGCCAGAAAAAAAGTGTGGTTGCATTTTTAGTGTTTGTTTTGGTTTCGGTTAGGAAGAGAATATGAAGCGTGCATGATTAAACATAGTGGTGAACAACGTTGAGGGCCACAAATACCTCTAATCCGGAGATCCGATGGGTGAGGTATTTTAAATCAGGAATATTTTACTTGGGAATATCTATTATCATTTTTTCATATAATATTGTTCGGTTTGCGTAAAGTAAGGAAGAAAAAAGAAATGATAGAAAAGAAAGAAAAAGGAAGGAGAAGAATAACCGACTCATAAACACAAAACGTCAATAAAAACTCTACCGGGTGAAGAAAAAACTCCTCTACCAACTTCTTTTGTAACTAAAAAAAATGAAAAAGTTAGATAAAATAAAGTAAATAGAAAAATCGAAATAAAATAAAAAGAAAGAAAAAAAAAATACAATAAGACAAAGAAAATTAAATAAATAAAAATTTAAAAAATGTGTCATCTAGTTATGTATATTAATTACCAAAAGTAAAAATTTCCCTTGAAAAATGTGGTTTAAATGCTTTTCAGCAAGTACTTTAACTCTATTGTGGTCTTTAGGTTTGTTGGTAAAAATATAAAACGTTTTTTTATTAATGTGTGTCCAGTAATGGTTATATATAGAAATAGCAACACAATAAGTTGTCAAAATATGTAGCTATAAATAAGAAGACATAATATATACATTTATTAGTGTGTACCTTTTTAAATAAATAAATTAAATAACTTATCCACTTGGTTATGATAATTATGGCGGAATAAATGTGGCATTGATAAATATAGCATAATAGCAGACTTGCAGAATAACATCAGTATATACAGCGGCATAAACCGCAAGAAGTTTGCAAAGTTAGTTATGTAACTTCGCACATTCGTTAAACTAATCCCTTTAGCTAAAATCAAACTAATGAATGTTGCGCGTTTGTTATACAAAAGATAGAATCTGTACACATGCAATTTATGGCAATGCATTACACGAGAACCAGAGGGGGCAAAACGAGATTTGGTTTATTATTTTATTACCTTATAAAAAATTCCAATGCATTAATTTGGTCTAGTTCTCGACTAGCTGATAGCGAAAATTTTGAGTTGGCAAGAATCAGGGTGGTTTGAAATTCGACAGTGTTCAGAGAGGAATTTTTTTTCGACTGGATTCCTCCGATGGCACTAGATATCTTCCGTGACGGGGTCAGAACATTGAATCAGCTGGAAATTATTACAATAATATGATTATGTCCTAGACCTTAAGATAATTCACCTAAAGCTGAAGGTACTTACTGTGCCATGGTATTAGCTTTTTTGTTTTGGCTTTGATTGTTACCTATGGCTATTTATTTGAAAATTTCCTGGAAACTAAAAAAAAATCGGCAAATTTCTTTACCCGGAACTTCCCTAGTTATGAATTATTATTTTTATTGGGAAGAGCGAAGTTTGATCCAATTTAGTTCAGTACATAGTCACAGTATATATGTGTTACATATACTGTCTTTTCATTTTTATTGGGTGCCTTTTTGTCCATCATATTGGAATCCTACCAATATATTTACCATTTCCTTTCTACCTATGCTACCTGCCAAAATTTAAAACAATTGAACAAGATTTTTTTACGTTGATTTTTTAAAAATTCTGTTTGACCGTCATTTTGTTTTTCCATCTTAAATTGTAAGCCATATTATCAGTTTTTACCTACTCTGTCGGTCCGCACATATCCCAGATATTAAGTCTCTGAATGATTTTTATTAACCATCCTCTTGTTATTATGATAGAGTAATTAATTATTAGGGGTTACGATCCAGTAAAAAAAAACAAAGATCCTTTTTTAAATTGCTGACGTTTCGCCAATTTACTGTTTCATCCTCAGGACACAGATTTTATATCCTGCATGAAACCCAAATTAGTCTTTACCTACTCCATTGGTTGGCAGATATTTCCTTACCCCAAATAATACACCACTCTAACATAACAACAAAAAGATCGTTAACGAAAACCATTTAGAAATTTAATATCTGGGAAATATCTGTAAGCCAACGGAGTAGGTAAAGACTGATAATATGGGTATCGTGTAGGATATAGAATCTGTATATGTGTTACATACTGAGGATGCAAAAATAAAGTTTCGAAACGTCGACAATTCAAAAAAAGTCTTTTGTTTTTTTTACTGGATTCTAACACCAAATAATACACCACTTTAAAATAAAAACAAGACTATCGTTAACGGAAACCATTTAGCAACTTAATATCTGGGAAATATCTGCGGACAACGGAATATATAAAGACTGATAATATTGGTTTCATGCTGGATAAAGAATCTACATATGTGTCCTGAAGATGCAACAATAAAGTTGCGAAACGTCGACTATTTAAAAATAGTGTTTTCTTTTTTTTACTGGATCTTAACCCCAAATAATACACCACTCTAACATAAAAACAATAGGATTGTTAACGAAAACCATTTAGAAACTTAATATCTGGGTAATATATGCGGAAAAACGGAGTAAACATACTGATAATATGGGTTTCAAGCAAGATATGAGATCAATATATGTGTCCTGAGGATGCAACAATTAAGTTGCGAAATGTCGACAGTTTAAAAAATACTTGTTATTTTTTACTGGATCTTAACCCCAAATAATACACCACTCTAACGAACATTTTTTCACATTGTTCCGTCATATTGGATTTTTATCAAAATATTATCAGGCCATCCCTATATGGCAGTTTTGTTCCGCCATCTTGAATTAGTAACACAGTTTTACTAGTTGAGCCTTCACCACAATTAGTTATAGCACACAATTTGAAATCAATCCATTAAGTAGTTTTTTAAGGCCGAATTTTTAAATCTTTTATTATACCGCCATTTTGTTCAGCCATCTTGGATTCGTTCCGTTTTTCTCAAAATAATTTTTTTAACATTTCACTACGCCGCCGTTTTGTTTTGCCATTTTGGATTTTTACAAAAATATTACGTAGTCTAAAAGCTTTGCCGCCGCGCGTACTGACAGACAGACAGACATACCGACGGACGGACCGACGGAATTGATAAAACATATTTTTTGGCATCTAGGGAAGCTAAAATGTAAAGACGTGTAAAACCTGAGAGTGATTTTTTTACGGTTACATACATTTTATTTGGCCGCCTTTTTGTTCGGCCACCTTGAATTACTAACAGAATTTTACTAGTTGATCCATATACCAAAATTAGTTATGATACACAATTTATAATTAAACCATTAAGCAGTTTTTCAGGCTGAATTTTATTAAACCGCCATTTTGTTAAGTCATTTTGGATTCGTACCAAAATATTATCAATTGATTCCAATATAATAATTGATGTTTTTTGCAAAATTTTGAATAAATTGGGTTAGTAATTTAGTAATAATAACACTGACCGACAAGATTTTTCTAACACAGGCTAGCTCATTATTTTCACAATGGAAATACCCTCCCAATAATAAAAAAAAATATTCGGAAAGCCCCTAATACGTACCATTTTTTAATAGCCTAATTAGAACCTTTTATATTGGCAGGTAAACAATTTTATGTATTTATATTTGTGGGGCGGCTAAAATGGGTCCAGTTTACAAGGGAAAAATTTCCTAGACTGGGTTGTTTACAACATTAGACATAAAATAAACGTTAAACATCACTCTTCTGTTGAGTTTCGAATTGATTGGTTCTCTGTGTATCGATAAGCAAGTGTATGTGAAGACGAGAATGTCGAGTCAAACGCACCGAAGTTGCAAAATTTCTCCTGACAAATTTTGTTATAGTTGTGGAGAATTTCTGGTGAAATCACAACAACACAAATATTTTGGTGTATTAATTGGGATCAAGATAAGCGGTGGGCTCCCCATGTGTGCTGTGTTAGTTGTAGTGTATCATTGGTGCAGTGGATGAAGGGAAAGAGAAAAAGTATGCCTTTTGCAGTTCCAATGGTATGGCGAGAACCCTCCAATCATTCTGACGATTGTTATTTTTGCCTGACAAAGACTGAAGGTTATTCCAAAAAGGGAAAGCACATGCAAATTTGGCTGTGCCGATTGCGCCTTTAAATTGGCAAGCTATTGATTTGGGAGATAATGGAGATAACGCATCATCAAGCAGCTCAGAAGAACAGTGCACCGATCCCACTTTTACCACAGGTTCCAGTTCCGGCGAGCTACATTTGATTGTTCAAAGTGAATTAAATGATTTAGTACGTGGTTTGGGGTTATCCAAGCAACAGTCAGAACTTCTGGGTTCCCGTCTTAAGAAATGGAACCTATTGGCCAAAGAAACAAAAATTACGAATTTCAGAAAAAGAAATGCTATGTTTTTTGAATTCTACAGTATGGAAAATTCGTTGTGCGTGTTTACTGATATAGACAGTTTAATACAGGAACTTAATATTGAACATTTTCCCCGTGAGTGGCGCTTATTCATAGACTCATCTAAATATTGCTTAAAAGCTGTGTTATTGCATAATTGAAATTTAAAACCCTATATACCAGTTGCCCATTTAGTTGCAATGAAAGAAAATTATGAAAATATGCGCACGATTTTGGATAAAATAAACTATGGTATATAGGTATGGCAGATATGTGGGGATTTAAAAGTTATAGCAATTTTAGTGGGATTTCAAGGGGGATTTACAAAATATTGCTGTTTTCTTTCTTCGTGGGACAGTCGTGCAGTAAATCAGCATTATGTAACAAAAATTTGGCCAGAAAGAAGCGAATTTCAACCGGGATTTCAAAATGTTCAATTTATACCTCTTATTGATCCCAAAAATGTCCTTTTGCCTCCTTTTCACATTAAACTTGGGCTGATGAAAAACTTTGTGAAGGCTTTGAATAAAGATGGTGATGGATTTAAATACCTAAGACAAGTCTTTCCCCAGTTAAGTGATGCCAAATTAAAAAAAGACGTTTTTATTGGGCCGCAAATGAGAAAATTGCTGGACGATGTCAATTTTACGGAAAAGCTTACCAGGCAGGAACTCAAAGCATGGAATTTATTTCTTAATGTAGTAAGAGGATTTTTAGGCAACAATATGGATGAAAATTATAAACAATTAGTTAATGAACTCTTAGATGCCTATAAAGCGCTTGGAGCCAGAATGTCATTAAAAATTCACTTACTCCATTCCCATCTGTCATTTTTTCCTAAACATTTGGGAGCTGTTAGTGACGAGCAGGGTGAAAGATTTCACCAAGATATCAGAACAATGGAAATTCGGTACCAAGGACGATGGGATCCAGCCATGATGGGTGACTACTCTTGGTTTTTGAAGAGAGAAGACGTGTGTTTTAAGTTAATATTTTTCTCATTTGCTTTCCTCTTAGATGTATGGTATGTTTAATAGGCGAAAACTGTAAACATAGCCAATAAACTGGGTTAAGAATTTTCTGAAATCATTTTTTCTATAGATATTAAGTATCGTAACATTCGATATGGTTCTACAACTCTAATAAGAAAACCCAACATGCTACAACTTTCTGTTTGTCATTTTCGTATTTGGATAGGTCTATTCTATTAGATTATGCTATTGTAATTTGTGTTACAACCAAATTTTTTTTGTCGGCCAATGTAATTTTTTTAACACACCGCTATTTTGTTTCACCATATTGGATTTGTACCAAAATGTTACTAGGTGATCCCCATATGACCGTTAATTTTTGACCAAAATTTGAAGTCAATCGGATAAGTAGTTTTTTAGCTACGCCGCGAACAGAGAGACAGACAGGCAGACAGATCGACGAAATCGAGAAAACATGTTTTTCTTCATCTAGAGACCTTGAAATGTAAAGATCTGAAAAAATCTCGAAAGGTGATTTTTTCACGATTACAATACTTCCCCTTTACGAGGAAAGTAATATATTAAAAAACAGAATGATGAAAAGTTTCATGTTGGGTAATAAGCACGTAGATACCAGCAAGAGTAAAACATCATGACTGCGACGCCCTTGTCTATTCAACAGGAAACAAGCTACGAAATAAACTTGAAATGGAGTAAAGAGATTACAAACATAAAGTATAAGTCCTGAATAATTAAAGGCGATAAGAATATTAAAAAAAATAGCTATTTAGTTAAAATATGAAAATATAGCGGAATAAATTGAACAGTCTACTGAATATATAATTAGTAATGAACGACTGCTGGTGGTTGTATCTGATACGACCGAGGATGGGAAGATGAATAGAAGCACAGTAGCCACTAACACCTCAATCTTCATTCAGACGTTTTGTCTTTTGGATTTTTTGATGCATACTATTTGGCTTCCGTCGGCAGATTGAGAAATTAGAGAGTTTTGGACGACATGTATCGGATTCCGTGGCTGTCTTACCGTCACCAGGCCTTTTATTGGAAGCTGTTGATATTTGATGTCTTTTTTAGGAATTCCCAGGAAGAGTGACTGTTTATTGCATTGTCTCTTATATTTAGAATGCTCATTTTTTATTGCTTCACGGATAATTTTAGTTTTGTAGTGGTTTATGTTTGATAATATATTTACAGGTAATAAAACTAATCTTGTGTTTGGTCTCTAGCTGGAAAATGGTCGACGCGTTATGCTCCTTTCTATTACTTAATTTGTGTTCTCAAGTATTGCCGATATCTTCCTATTTGTTTGTCCTGTATAGATTTTATATTAAGCCTTGATTATCTAAGTGCATATTGTCTTTGGGGTTTCTCATTAAAAAACCTATTGTGTTATGTATGTTTTAGAAGATTCTTTCCTATACGGCCTGTCTTTTTTTAAGAAAGTAAAGTACGACTTTTAATCGGTTTTCGAATTTAGTTAGCGGTTTTTATTGGTCTCTCTTTTGACGTTTTAGTGGTTTTATAATAGCATGTGACTTGTAGCCATATTCTTTTGCTAGAACTATCTGTTAAGTGATGTAATCTTAAAATCACTGTGTTGGCTAGTGCTTGCATTTGTAACGAATGCTGGGTGGTATGATGTAATATTTAGGTCGCTGTCTGTATTTGTGGTCTTTCTCTATACTGTATTCTTTAGTTAATTTTACTGAAAATTACGATAAATAAAGATTGGATGATCCAAAATTCTAAGTATATATTGTCTTTGGTGTTTCTCATTACAAATCCATTGGTTTTATATGGTGTTTTTTAAAAAGTCTTCCTATCTGATCTGCAGTTTTTTTAAGGCAGTAAAGTAGAACTTTGATTCTGTTTTCGAATTTTGTTAGTCTGTTTGTTGGCGTTTTAGTGGTTTTATAATAGTATATGACTTGTAACCACTTAGAATCAGTATGTTGGCTAGTGATTGCTTTTGAAACGAGTGAGGGTATGATGGTGTTTAAGTTTCTGTCTGTATAAAGGGCTTCCTCTATACTACGTTCTTTAGTTAATCTTTTGAATATTAGAATAAACAAAGTTTGTATAATTAAAAAATCTGAGGAGTTTGTTTTTGCCCAAAGACCATAAGGCGAGTAAATCCTCGATGTATTGAAATTACAGTTTTGACTTTAAATGAACTTTGCTTAAGACATTTCGATAAAATATAGATTAGGTTGAATATAGCTGGTGACATGGATGAACTAATCGCCTTCTATCTGCAACCCTAAAATTGAATAATTTGTTGTACTTTAATAATTTTAAATTGCAAATGGTATGTGTAAGTCAATTAGAATTTTTACAAAGGAATTAGTTAACCCGCCTATAATAATATAATTATGCTAACTAAATATGTTTCTATTTTATTGCGAAGCACGTTAAAAACTCTTATAATTCGCCTAGTGGACAACAGTTTTGCGAATTGTTTGATTTTTCTCAAAGAATAATAGGAATAACTTTCTTTTTAATGTTGATAATTTCCTTATATTTCATGAAATGTTGAATTAGTAAAGTTCCTTATTCATACAGAAAACTTGATTGTCATCACTAAATTATATAAATTTCATCTTAACTGCATTAAACACCATCAAGTTGCTGACTAAATACTTCTCTATTTTACTGAGAAGCATGTTAAAAACACTTATACCTGGTCTAAGGGGGACACCAGTTTTGTGTATTAAGTCACTTGTTTAGTTTTTCTCGGAAAATAACTTTCTTTTTAATGTTAGAAATTTCCTTATATTTGACGGAATGATGAATTACTAACATCTGAAGAATTTCCAAATAATATCCTTTTGGAGTCGTAAACTTCTAAACAAATTAAATAAATCTAATTTCTAAAGTCCTTTATTTGTTAAGGAAATTTTCTTGTCATCACTGAAAGACATAAATTTCATCTTAACTGCATTAAACACCATCAAGTTTGAAGAAATGATAATATCGCAGAGAAATGCCAGCTGAAATTTAATTCCATTTCAACAAAGTTTTTACGATTATATTATGTTTTAATGAAATTTAGTAAAAACCTGTACATTTTAAATTAAGACAGTAAACCTTACTTAAGGCTGACACTCATAAAGATTATATTTTGTTACATTATGTCTATCTGCGCAAAATAATATTTTCTGGAAAAGTTAAAAATTTAGTGGTGTCAACAGGAATCGAATTTCATATTAGAAATCTGGCCGGCTTGTTTATTTAGTACATCTTATGTTAAACTTTTTTATTTAAGGCCTTATGTTTTATAAAATTTAATAATTAATAAAACAAGAACTTTTCTGCTTTTCAAAAGTTTGTTAACTTAGATTTGTAGGATTTAAAATGTAATAAAATGTGGCTATAGCTGAATTATTGTGACAAGTTTGATATACAGTGTGTGGAATTTTGGTGATGCATATGTTGGGATCTCGGACACTATGAAAGATAGAAACAATGATTAAATGGGCAAACTTTTACAGAATTTTGTTGGTACTTTTAACTTTGTGGCATTTTCTATACAGCTCTCTAACTTCCTTGTTTGTATTTTTTTCAAAATCTGTAAAGATTTTTTTTATGTAGAAAACAGTTATTGCATTAGCTTTTTATTTCGTTCGACGTTTCGGTTATCTTCACCATCATCAACTTTGTTTTTTAAGCGAAGCACGAAAACTGCTATTAATTGATATATAACAAATTTATACTTCTCAATGAAAAACTATCAACTTTTACAAAAGTCGGTTTTATACTAGTAGACTTTAGATCGCCGTGGTAACAATATTATTTTCTTGTTTTGAAGTATTTTGATATTTCTAAGGTTTGTTAGTTATTTTCTGTAATCGTTGTTTATTATTTATTCTTTAAAATGGCTTTGTATTATATCAACGAAGAGAAGTTTGATATTTTGAAGTGATATATCAAAAACAATAGAAAGGCGATTATAGCTTTAAACAATTACGCTGATGACCCAGAGAAGCAACAGCCAAACCAAAGGCATTTTTCAAAACTTGTGATCAGTTTAAAAAAACATATGGAAGTTTCACAGTCACTGCCTAAGAAGTAAAACAAGGACAATAACAATCCTAACAATCAAATAATAAAGCTTTAGACATTTCTAGGACAACAATTAGAGGAACTTTAAAGAAAAATGAGTACCACCCATACAAACCGACCATTGTTCAAGGCGTTGTTGAAGGCGATTTTCTAAGGAGACTTACTTTTTGTAGCTGGTACAATAACATATTGCCAGGAAAATGTAAATTTTAATAGTGCCATTATATGGACAGATTAAACATATTTTGGAAACTTTAATAAACATAATCGTCTTCATTGGGCAGCAGAGAATCCTAGATTGCTGGCACAGCGTAGGTTGCAAACTAGACTTGGCATTTGGTGGGTAAAATAGTTTTTTCATATTATCTGATTTAACTGCTCTAAACATAATCTTTTCAGGTAGTCAAGTATTTTCAGGTAATCGACTTTAGATTAGATATGCTAGAAACCCAAACTCAATCAGCAATTAGAGATGTAGCATGTAGTAATGTTTTTTTTAGCAGGATGATGGCTACCCCGTCTAAAGATTTATTAAGAAGAACTTTAGGGGGCAACTTAATTTCCAGTGGTGATCCTACATCATGGCCTGCTAGGTCGCCAGATATTATTATTATTACTCGAAGAGAGAACTCGAGAAGTGTTTGCTATTATTAACAGACACACACTTCGACGAGCGGCAAGTACTGTTTTAAAAAAATATCGTGCTTGCGTTGCAAAAAAATGGACAGCATTTTACTTAACATTCCAATTTTTTTATTCTTTTTTATACATGTGTTTGCTTCTAGTTAAAGATTAATAATATTTTTTAAATATTTTTCGGAATTACTACATTAAATATTTATTAAATATTAAAAAAAATAATAATATTGTTAATATGGGGATCTACTACTATAATATAATCGACTTTTTTAAAATTTAATAGTTTTTCTTAAAGAAGTATAAACTTATACGCCAATGAATAGGAGTTGTCATGCCTAGATGAAAAAGGCAAAACTATAATATGTCGTCCAAAAAAAAAATTGATGATGCAGGAGAATAACCGAAACGTTGACATAAAAATCTGATGCAATAACTGTTTTCTACATAAAAAATGGATTTAAAAAAGTTTTTACGAATTTTGAAAAAAATTACAAACAATGAGAAGAGTTTTATAGAAAATGCCACTTTTTAGTTTATTCAAAATATATCAAAAACCAAAAGAGTTGAAAGTACGCCACTGGTGTCTTTTAATTACCAACAAAATTCTGTAAAACTTTGCCCATTTAATTTTTCTCTCATAGTTTCCGAGATCCCAATAGATGCGTTACCAAAATGGCTCACACTGTAGGTATATTATTTTTATACCTTTATATTTCGATATGTAAGATTCCAAATGTCTAGCATTATTTTAATATAAATGTTTGAGGTGATTGGGTCAAAAAGTCCAATTTCTTGGCCTAGGACAAAAAATGTAAATGTGTTATAGAAAAAATATATACTCTTGACTTGCTTACTTCGATAATTCATCACACTATAAAACACCAAACTCGGAACTATATTATTCGTTGGCAATAATTTTGAAGGACAAAACACGAGCCGATTTTATGAAAGCCACAAAAGTTCGATCATATTTTTAACTACCGTTTTGAATACTAATTTCGTGTTTTCAGTCTATCGGTTTTGGTCAGCAGATACAAATCCATTGTAAAAACCATTTTAATTATGGATTGGGGAACGTTCGCTCGAAATCTAAATTCGGGTTTGCCATTTGTATTATTTTTATTTAAATTCCGTTTATAGATTGAGCAGCGATTTGTACTTGCAAATGAGTGTTTCACAACCACATTGCATCGTTTTTGTGTTTGTCACGCACATGTTGCACAAATTTAAAGTTGAGAGAAAGTAGTTAAAGTTTAATGTATACTGTTTTGCCAGAGCGAACAGTGGTTACCAATTTATGGCTTATTTCAAAAAGAAATAGCAACTTAACTAATAACATAGTAAAAAAGCCTTTGGCGGCTAAAGTCAATTAGAAATTATAAACAAACATAGAAAAAACTCGAAGTTTAATATAAAATATTAAAAAAGTAATAAAATTTTTTAATTTAATGAATTTGGATCACATGCTAACAAGGTCACAGAAGCTAATGAATTAATAACTGATTGACTAGGATGCCATCCTCTTTTTTTGTACATGAATGACATTATCTGACTCTATTACGTGGTAAATTTTATATTAGAGAATTTGTTGGTTTAGATTATCTAAAAAGGTAGTCGTATAGTCAAATTATCTTCACTATGTGGCTGTATTATATCTAAACTAACATTTAGGTTGTAAATCAATGGGTCTTGAAAGCTTCCATAAAAATATAACCTACCACAGAAGGTGGCATGATCGTGCTCGAGGTTTGCCAATAGAAAGAAATTGCCTCGGGAAATAGATTAAATGGGCAATAAGAATTTTCTCTAGCAATATCCCTACTGCTTGAATTATTACCGGAAATATTTCCGATTGCATGAATATTACGAAAAATATCACGAACGCACCTAAGTGAATAAATTATTAATAAAAATTTGTTCGCCTATTTTTCTTTAACAAAATAAAGTTTCTTCATGGAGTTTTAGTTTTATGAACTATCAATCAGTAAGTCGAAAATTACTAGTACTAACTATATATTACAAATATTTGTTATTAAACTTTTTCATATTAGTATAGATTTTCGCTTATAATTTTTTAAATTTAAATCGTATTAGCGTACATTTTAAATGAAATTTTATTTTAACTATTATAACGGGTGACAATAAAACTACTACTTACCCTAAAAATATGGAATTTGTTGTGTTGATAGGGTTGAATATTGTCAACGTTTGTAACATAAAAACAATTGAATATTGCTTCCGGTTTGCCCGGAAATGACTGCGACTTCGTTATTTTAAATGGAAAGCAATTAGTAAGTCAAAAATTATTAGTACAACCTATATACAATATATATATATATATATATATATATATATATATATATATAGGTAGGTCTAAACAAAAGTTTTTTTTATATTAGTATACATTTTTGTTCATATTTTTTTCAAAAAGTAAATTACATTAGCATAGATATTAAATAAATTTCCTTCTTTGAATTGTTGTTACTAAAATATAAAAAATATATTTCTTTATATAAAATGCATTGAAAAACGAGTTTCAGTATCAATGTGATATGGAAAAATAAAGGTATCGTAAATATATTAATAATTTTTTTGAGATAGCCATGTGTGTATCAGTTTATCCCGCCCAAGGAGAGAAAATTTCCGGAAATAATCCCCGGTTGCCATAGTAACGATTAGAAAATATAGGTGCAAATTTTTTTTATCAATTCAACTAAGACCGGATCCACTTTTTTATGTTTAAATACGTCAAACCTATTGCACTTGCGATGGAGCGTAATGGTAGTTGTGGAAGTCCATAAAACCGAGGAACCTTCATCAGAGGGGTTGGCTAAGTGCTACATCATGCATGGAATCCTATTATTACAGTGAAACACGCTTCAGTGTTTACACATCAGGCAAAAATACCAGAACTCTGCTTCTCGAAGCTCATGCAGGGTTTTAATTTCATGCCGTGAAGATGTCTGGTGTAATCTCAAGCGAAATATTGGAAAGTAAATCCAATTTGACACGGTCTAAAGCCAGAATCATAATTTCTTAATTACATAACAAGCAATATTAGGGAATTGGCTCGGCTTATTAAAAGATAATCATAAAATGTATTCAACCTGTTGTTATTTTTTATCTGTAGACTGACAAGCTAATGAAATTGCATTAAATGATAGAAACCGGGATAAATTGCTCAGGAAGGTGCAGTACTTGTTTACTTAGGCAAACTGTTGTGTGGTATTTTAAAATGCAATTTTTGAGACATATTTTTTTGAGATACAATCGTACATATCTTATTTTTAGGTTGTGTTTTTTGACTCAATCATGTAGAAAAACTTGAGAAACCATGAATAGAAAAATAACTGCAAAAGCTACTATGGGTCACGCTACAAAAAGAAAATATTTCTCTAATTTAGACTTCTCTACGGCATCTGTATTAACAAAGCGGCCAACATTTTCGTTTTTTTATAAAACCACGAGAAAATATTCAAATTACAGAAAAATAAACTTCTCGCAAAGGTTTTTTTCTTTTTTTTTTGTAAAATAAACAGTTAACTAGGTTATTAGTGGCAGAAAAAATGTCTCCGACATAAGGAATGCATTTTTTGCATTGATTTACTTTACATTTCATGGTAGTCAAGTTAGGGCATAGAAACTAACTTGACTATAGTCCTGTTGAACTGAGGTATACAGGATGGGAAAAAAACAAATATAACTTTTCAAATTAATTTTTTTCATTTGTATTACCCTCTTTTTAGAATTAAACATGCGTTGGAATGTTTCAGAAGCTTAATTTATTCACTTGTTAATTTTGTTAAAAAGCACATAAAACATTTAAACTGTTTTTATTAAATATTTTCAGACCTTCTTCATCAACCAATCAAGACAATAAATCATCAATTCATAAAGGCTAATGCAGAAAGATATATCGACACCAAACAGTTAACAATATAGTCTTCTTCAGATATTATTATCATCTAAGCACTCTGTAGCTAAGTCTTCTGTGTTCTCGTGCTCTTTACCATGTCAGTGTTCGTTACATGTGCACTCTTGCAGATGGGTGTGTGCTTGTTGTCTTACAGCTAATGTGATAACTTGTAGTATATCGCCTACATCATCACTCATTACTGGAGCAAATCCATAATTAGTTTCCTTAAGCTGATAATTTGAATCATTTCACAATAAACATGTAGGCCGTGGAAAATGACGCTCTTTTCCTAGCTAGTTTCAAGGATTTAGCTACAGTGTCAGCATCAGTAAAAACGTTATTAAATGGCTATTAAAGTTAATAAAATCAACAGTTATTGCAAGGTTAGCTGTAAATTATATATACTTTAATTAAACTTAATTCTATTTTTTAATGTCTGTGCCAACTCAACCTTTATTTCAATTATTCCCTTATACACGTTTTCTCCTCGGCATTTTGCAAGAATAAACATTTTGTCATTTGCTTATTTAATTTAGAAATATTGTATTAAATGAGCTTAGAAGTTTTTTCTCATTTTCATCCTAAGTTGTATCACAAAAAGGACAACTGTCAACTTTTTAAGTTTTTGATGAAATAATGATGGGGTCAAAGGTATTTTGTTGCAAAATAATACTTTGTATTTAACACCAAAAACGGTTTTTCAGGTATGAAAGACCTAAAAATAAATGTGATTAGAATCAGAGGGAATGTATCCTATGGTAACCTTAATTTGAAAAATCCTTTTAAAAGTCTAAAATTAAATTCCGCAAACACGTAACAAGACTGGTAACATCAAAATGACATGCTGTATAAATATTTGCGTCAATCTTGTAAGGACGTTATTTGAATAGAGCCATAAACATCTTACCATTAATATCTATGACATGTTGAATTTATGCAACTATCGAACAACGCCGACGTATCTGGGTCACTAAATGACAAACCTTTAATAACTTGAGTATTTAGGGTTCATTTCCATAATATCCCAGCCCCGAATATACATATTGTCAATTAAATTTTGAGAAAACAAATTCCTATTCACAAGCTGGGGTAACAGTATTAAAGACGACAGTAATATAGAATAATGTGACTCTTTTACCTATTTGAATTAAATCATTAAATATTATTTATGCGCTCTTTTAGATAATCTAAAATTCAATGGCCTAGCCTGAAAACGGTTTAGAAATTTGTAACATGCACGAATAGTTTACAACAGAAACTACAAAATAATTTTAAAATTGGATTTAAGTGCATTCAACGCCAATTGATTAAAAACAATGGTATTAGCTTTCGAAATAGCGATTAAAAATTTGATCGGACATAGTATTGTGAACGGATTTGGCTTTAACCAAAGCTGTTGTTAGTATTTTTTTGTAAAGGCCCAGAATACTTACTAATATTTCGCGCTTTTATGTTTAAATACAATTTTAATTATACCGCTCATAAAATATTTATTTTTTTCAGTACATTTCTGAATGACCCTGAAACTTATATGTTGTGGTTATGTAATCAAACTTTAAGTACAGGTTTATTATTTTAATTTTTCCACAGCTTAAACGCTTGAAACTTTTTTTATTTTTTCATATCGAGTTGAACAAAAAAAATAAGTTATAGATCTACTTTCTAAGTTTTTTGTGGCGTCTAGTGCAACAGCGAATACAATTATAAAAAATTATGGCCTCAACTTGCATTTTTTCGAAATGGAACAATTGGTATATTTTTCACTCATCGGATAGCTCATTTTTTCTGATTTCACTAATGTAATACCCTTTACATTTTAATTTTTTTCTTATTGAAATATGTTGAAAAATTACATTATATTAAACCTTTTACCTATCAAATTGTACGGTAAAACAATTAAATAGGCTTAACGTCAAAGTGATGTTTCCAACAAGTAAAGAACGCAAAACTTCCTCCAGTTCCTATCCATCTTTGGGGATATTCTCTTTTAAGGTATTCTTTCACAGCTCGAATGGTATGAGGTGAAACCCCATTTTGCTGCCACACTATGTTTGTAGCATAATTGGAAGATTGTCAACACATTCTGTTTGCAAAAGTTTCAAATACCGATTTTCGATTCAAATACCGATGAATACAATTAGGCCCTAAAATATATCCTTCGATTAAACCACACCAGACGTTAACGGACTAATATCTCTGTTGCTTAATTTCACGGATTTTTGGTGCGGGTTGCTGATGGACCAGTATCTAGTGTTTTGTCTGTTATTGCCTTTTTTGGTGGTAAATGAGCTCTCATCAGTCCATAAAATCTTATTGAAATACTGATTATTTGCATTGTATCTATTTAAAAACTCCTGACAAAATTCCAGCATTCTTAGGCAGTATTCCTCACTAAGTTTTTGAGTATTTAAAAATTTATATGCTTTGTATTCATATGTTTTTTTAGCTTTTTGAATTGAGGTAAAGGAAATTCCAATTTCGGTGGCAACACTATTAATAGGGCTTACAGGATTCGCAATTACAATTCATTTAGTACGATTTTGTTTCTATAAACCTTTTTTTGTTGTGAAGATTTCCATTTTCAATAAGTTTAATTTCAGGTTTTCCAAATATTTTTTCTGACGGAGGTCGGCGATTTGGTAGGCGTCTAATATATTCTCTCCTTGCGGTTGCGCTTTTATTATTTAATATTTTTTTTTGAAGCATAACACTTCTTCAACACTAAACTTGCGAAATACCATGGTTCACAATTTGAAGTAAATTGATGTCTGATATTTAACTGTTTTACCATACAAGTTGATAGATAAAAGGTTTAATATAATATTGTAATTTTTAGAAATATTTCAAAAAGCAATAAATTAAAATGTAAAATGCATTACATCAGTAAAATTAAAAAATAATGAGCTATCCGATGAGTGAAAAATATACCCAGGGTTGATTTGAAGTTCAGCGGATAACTATTTTTGTTTATCTATTATAGTTGGCGCATTACCTTTCTGGAATGACGTCACGCTGGTTTCAAATAACGTATTTCTTATATTATTTATATTTCAGCGATGATTCCTAACCTAAACATATGCAGTGATGTAGATAGGAGGGGTGCGTTCAGCACTGGCTAAAGCGAATTTAAAATTGGCATTTTCTGTACAGAAAGCGCTGCAACTTGTCGAAAATGGCTGGCAAAAAATTAACACTCTCATTGCCATAAAAAAACCCTCATTTTGCACACTTAATACAAAAATAACTATTATAACTTCAAAAACTACAATTATTTTGCAAATAAGACTTTACTAATATAAATTCTTTCATCTTAGTCTTATTCTTTGTTTGCAATGTAATAAATTGACGCCAGTTACCCATTTTCATCAAAATTATTTTAATTCTCAATTACAGACAATACCGAAAAAATATTAAGAAAAGGGGAATAACGAACGATGAATCCTTTACCTCCAGAATGTTTCAAAAACAAAAAGAGGTAAAAACAAAAATCACAGATTACTTAAAGAACAAAATAAGAGATATGATCTATTGCGTGTATGCTAAAAATGAATATGTTACAATGCAGACTTTGCTTTAAAAACTAAAAGAGAGAAATTAATGTATAACTAACTAACTTTAAAAATAAAAACTACTCCCCTTCACTGTCTTCAGAATCAGAACTAAATTCTTCATCGTCACTGCTGTCTTCGTCGGTAGTAATTACAAGTGGCGCAATGTCTGAAGCATCACATATCTGTATTGTCTTCCAAGCTTCTTGGATTACCCTTTCTGTGTGGCTGACATAATTTTTCCAATGCTCTGAAGATACTTCATTTATCGCTTTTTCCCACATGGCCAAAACTTCCGATGGTGTCCCCTTCAGACTAGCAATGTATTGGTCGTATTTCCTCTTACACTCAGGCCATACCATTTCAATAGCATTAAATTGACAATGGTATGGAGGAAGTCTTAGTATTTTGTGGCCCAAAGGTTTCACATATTCGTCAAGGTAGAATGTTTTTTCAATGTTACAATTTTTTTCTACAATGCTCCATATTTCATCCTTCATGGCCCTCTCTGGGAAGTCAATGTTCTTTTCTTTTAACCATCCAATCAATCTCTGCTTTGTCCATGATTTTCTTGGAATATCCTCTAAAAGGCCGGAATGATAGCTTGCGTTGTCCATCACTATCAAACTTTTTGGAGGAAGATTTGGTACCAGCTGATTTTTAAACCAATTTTCAAAATTTTGCTTGTTCATATTGTCATGATAATCTCCGCTTTTTAGTCCACTTTTAAATATTAAACTGGCCCCCTTAATAAATCCTTCCTTTGATCCAGCGTGAACTGCAATATATCGATGACCTTCACTAGCTTTTTTAGAACTTGTAGACATAGTGTTATCCTGCCAGCTGTTTCTAAACGAACCTTTACTAAAAATCCAAGTCTCATCAATAAATACCCTGGTATAAGCATCTTGTCCTAGATTTTGATTTTTGACATATTCCCTCAAGAAATTGATTCTCTTGTGGACGATGTGGGCAAATCCATCAGGTATTTTCTATTATTTGATTTCTTCCACTTAAAACCAATACTTTTTACGTATTTTCTTAGCGAGGTGATGGAAAAATTAAAATATTCATTTATCTCTTTTAGTTTTTTAAGCAAAGTTTGCATTGTAACATATTCATTTTTCGCATACATGCAGTAGATCGTATCTCTTATTTTGTTCTTTAAGTAATCTGTAATTTTTGTTTTTACCTCTTTTTGCTTTTGAGACATTCTGGAGGTAAAGGATTCATCGCTCGTTATTCCTCTTTTCTTAATATTTATGATTGTTGTATGGCTAAGTTTTGTTGCATTTGAAGCTCGTTCAATTATATTATCAGTTTGCGGAAGGATTCCATTTTTAGCTTGCTTTTTTTCCAATTGAAAAAAAGCCAAGATATTCAAAACTATTAGCTGTGATTGCTGATTATATCTTCGCGGCATCTTGCAAAAGTTTAAAAAGAATCACAACAAATCAATGTCAATTTTGACGAATATATTCTGAAAGACACATAACCAAAACCGGCATTGACTGTTGTAAAGAAACGACAATGAGTTTTTTCAAAATGTTTTTGTCACTGTCAGTTAACATAAATCAAACAAAAATAACCAAAAATGACGTCATTCCAGAAAGGTAATGCGCCAACTATAGCAAACCACGAAAAGCTGAAGGCGAAAGTACTAGATACTTAAGTGAAGACAGGGAAGTTTATTGATGCGGGATTTAAAGACTTGCAGATTAGATGAAGAGCTTGTAATACGTTCCATAATCAGGACCTTCTGGGGATAAAGGAGTGAAAACAGGGGGAGGTCCTTGGTCTTTACAGTTGGCCGATGAAGGGATACATGTGGGGCGATACTCGTGTCTCCCTGGTAAAATGTCTAAGGAGGACGAAGTTGGTGATAATTTATCAGTACAGAATCGGTGGTAGTACCAACATTATGAATCAAATCAGAAAACACAGTAAATACCAAAATGTTGTGTGATTCTTTTATTGAGCTATTAAATCTCGATGTGCTATTTACAAATATACAGGGGGAAAGAAAATAGTTTTTTTAATTATATTACGCAATATTATTAAGATAACCACTTAATATTATTTTCTATATTAAATGCCGAGGGACTAAATAAGAAAATTCGCTAAATATGTATTTGGTTAAAATTTTTTGGTTGGCAAAAACAAAAATACACAAAATGGCAAGCGCCTTAATAAAGTCGGAAGGCGGTTCGAATCAGCGGAACAATCAGGATACGTTCTGTTTATACAGCCACTTAATGAAAGTGAGATTTTTTTATCAATCACCAAAAATTATGAGCCCCGCTTGACCTAAAAATCTAACCACTTATACAGTGTCATTTATTTAAATGCGGGCCACCCTCGTGCAAAGAAAACTTATTTTTTTTTGTATTACGATAACGAAAAAAATTTATTTTGCAAAAATATTATACACCTTTGTTAAAAACACAAGATAATTAGTTATCACTTCCCTCGTCAGATTTTTTTAGATCTTTACGTTTAAGGGTCCCTAGATGCCGTTTTTGCATGTTTTCTCAATTCCGTCTGTCTGTAGGTACGTCTTTCCGTCAGTCTGTCTTTTCGCGGCATAGCTAAAAAACTACTTATCCGATTTCTTCAAATTTCAGTCTAACATTAAGGGCCATGCATGCGAAAAATACACGCTCTATATAGCCTGTATTTTTTGTTAGCCCCGAGTTTCTGGTAAAGCGATTTTACCGATTTTTATATATCAAATTTTGTCTTATAATTATTAAAAAATGTACTTATTTTAAACACGCTTTAAAATTGGAACAAGTATTCTCGTTCTCGATTCCACCAATCCCATATTAATTTCTTCGTATGTTCCACAGATTTCTTCCAGTACTCCGGCGTAATATAATTTAATGAATTTTGCCAAACAATTTGCACTTGATCTGATGTAAGACCATCGTTTACGTGTTTTTCGTAATATGATTTTGCCCCAGCCCATATTAATTCTATTGCGTTAAACTGGCAATGGTATGGCGGCATTTGTAAAATCTTATGTCCATTTTCCCGTAATATTTCATCTACGGCATATATTGTTGGTTTTTTAATAGATTTTGCCATTAAAAGAAGTTCTAGTTTCAGCATATTGGGTAAAGGATTTTGTTTTTGTTTTATTAGCCAGTCATAAATATCACTTTTCTTCCAGGATGAACTAGGTTGTTTATTTAAGATTTTTGAATGATAAGATGCATTGTCCAGAATGATTAAAGATGGAGCATCTAAATTTGGAATCAGTTTTTCTTTTAACCACTTTTCAAACAGTTTACAGTTCATATTATCATGGTAGTCCATACTTTTGGATGTTGAAGAAAACAGTAAACTTACACCTATCCTGTTGAAGGACCTCCGTGCAAAATGATGAACCATTTTCCCGTCCCACATCTCTTTTTTCTCTTGACGCTTTTTACAGACTCGTCCTGCCAAGATTTCGAACCACTTCCATTAGAAAATATCCAAGCCTCGTCTAAAAATACCACTTTTCTAAGTTTGGAATTAACATTTTCCGTGTATTTTTTTAAAAACTGAATACGCTGACTGGCTATATGTGGCAACTCGCATAAATTACATTCCTTTTTATATCGAAAACCCAACATTTTTATTAATTTTGACAACGATTATAGTCCAATTTCCAATATGCCTCGATTTTTTAAAGCTTCTTTTAAAACTTGAAGGATTATATTATTTTTTGATCTGTATAAATAGTAAATTGCATTACGAACATCCATTTTTACATTGTCACTTAACTCTTCTGTCTTTGGCTTTTTTCGTGTACATTTCTTAATCTTCTTCGGTAGTAAATTATGCTTTTTTCATGCACAATTTTCTGCACAGTCCTTATACCGATTCCCAGAGCTTTTGCTACTGTCTCCTGGATATTGGCCGATGAATTTTAATTTTCGTAATATTTTTTCGCTTGTGGATGCAAAAAACCTGAAAATTGTTTTCTATTACCCATTTTGTCACTAACTTGTCAATCTGACTTTGAAGTGACATCGCTCAAAGATTTTTGCAACTGCTGGTATTTATATATTTATCCTCTTTTTTCATATGAAAATATCATAGGTCTATCTAATTTATCTTCCGGATTATATGCGGAGGATATGATTACACGTAATAAAAGAAAAACCAACTTAAAAAGTTTGGTCGTTGATAAATCGTATGACCCACACGATAACACTGCTTTTGACTATATTTGTAAAACAGACACAGATCGCCCACAACTTGATGATACACCAGTGTTGCAAACTTCCTTGTGATGTTTAGATCATCGGTTAGGCGAGTAGCTATTCTTTACACAAGGTCAAGGATGTTAAGGTTTGAAGAAGAGGCTGCTCCTTGTGCAGGCAATACTCAAGGCTAGATCGGATTCGGGCAGTGTATTACAAGTTGGCAGAAAAAAAGAGTATTTGAGCTCAGGAAAGGAAACCCAAGTTCTTTAGTACATATTATTTAGGAACACATATATGCTGTCTTTCAAACATTTGGGCGCCATTTTATTTCATTATATTGGATTTCTAATAATAATAATAATAATAATAACAAAATAAATTCAATAAGTAGTTTTACATTGGTGCGCATTTAATTTTTGATGTCTTAAATTTAAATATTTTATTAGGCCGCCATTTAATTTTTGCTGTCTTATATTCATACCAAAGTGTTACCCATTCTTTTTTATGTAGTCCTTGATTTTTGTGCAAAATTTGAGGTTATTAGTTTTTTGGTAATGGTTTTTTCAAGGTTTCACTAGACCGCTATCTTGTTCCGGGATATTGGATTTTTACCAAAATACTACAAAACAAAATACTAATTTTTGACTAAAATTTTAAGTCAATCTGATGAGTAGATTACAATGCCGCGAATTGACAGACATAGAGACAACAACATTCCTTATTTTGTGCAAAATTTGAAATAAATTGGAACACAGGCGTCAGAAATAGATGATAACTAATTCATATTAATATTAAATTATATACTAGTTAAAAATAAGTAAAAAATTGCTAGGTAATAATTATTTTTTAACTGCCCGTATGCCGAGTTAAAAAATACAATGCTAGTAGCAACCAATTTTAAAACTTCAAAATTATTATCTCTGCGAAGATAAATACCGTTTTAAATAAGGGGGAATATATTTTATGAGGGTCTAACGCATATCTAGCGCTTTGAGTTGAGCTCGTATTGTGAAAATTACAAATCCCTGAGCAACTTTATAATTTACCTAAAATATTACTGCAAACAACACAAGGTATATATAATGGAGAAAAGTTTGCTGAAACGAAGTTAAACTTGGCTTGCAATTTACAGTTTCATGCATTTTGGGCGGCTCCATGCATCTAATAGAATAGTTTGGTAAAATCTTTCTTGTTTCAAAGGAGTTGTTTAAGAGGTGGTGTATTGTTTAAAATTGTTATTTCAAAACTATTAATTTTTGTTCCTTTAAAGATAGATGGTATATTAGAGACAGAGACTCTGTCTAGATGACAATGACAAATATAGTAATATTAGATCTAAAGTACTGAAAAGTCGAAGTGGGCCTGGAAGGGTAAATTATCGGGGATAATACCACGAGTGCTTAAAAATTTCCGATAATTTTTCACGAATAAGTGTTTTCTTATAATTAAAATTTGTAGAGAAAACACGCATGAGTGGAAAATTATCTGGTTAATTTTTAAGCACGAATGGTATTTAGGAGGAATATTCCACGAATCAAATACAGGAAAACTAAGCTTTATTAACTGAATATTAAATACATACCTATTTCAAGTTCAGAAATTAGAATTTTGTAACAAATTGAACAGAAACTTGGATTTAACGGTGTTTCTTGGTTCGCTTCCAATTATATTTTCATCAATTTCCTCTTCTTGAATTAGCCCAAAGCGATTATCCATATTGACAACTTTTCAAAAATGTTTGAAAGATACTTAAAAAAAATCAGTTTCTAGGGACTCTAGCGTCTCTCAAAAGCAGGTTTCATATTGTCAAGATTTCATTTTTTGGTTAGGTATGTAACCACACCTAACCAGGTAAGTGGAAACACCATGTTTCCTAGACGACGTGGTATTTCCGCTATAAGTTTTCGAAAACACCACCATTCGTACGGGAAAATTTGTACATGAGTGGAATATTCGGATAAATATCTATCAATCATAGAGTAATTTAGATTAAACCAATTCAGAAGGTAAACAGTCTTTAGTTTCAGCTGGTAATTTTGAAAGTCTTATTTTGGTAAAAATTAGGGGTTATATGTGATTTGAACATTTGAATTTTTGTGCCGGAACAAAATAGCAGCCTAATAAAATGTTTTATAAAATTCTGCACAACGGTCAGGTGTGATATAGAGATGAACTGGTTAAATTTTGAACTGTGAAAAAATCTACTTGTTCGATTAATTTAAAAGTTTTCACTAAAACTAAGTCTTATATAAAGATGAACTAATACATTTTTGTACAAATTCATCATGGCTGCTCAATAAAGTGTTGTAAAATCAACGTGAAAAAAATACTTATTCAACTGACTTAAAATTTAAGTATGCATTTGATATGACACAACAACATGGCTGCCTAACAAACTGATTATAAAATCGGTAAATTGGCTTTACCCGGATCTTCCCTCATTTTAAATCCTTTTTTATCAAAGAACGTGAAGCATGGCCCAATTTAGCTTGGTACGCAGTTATATATTAATATAATATATACATATAAAAATTATGATATTTTTCATTCCTTCAATAAATGACAGGATTCATTAAGAGGGAAATTCCGGGTAATTGGGTCAAGCAGACGTAAGGGTGCAGTCATATAGTTTAATCGTATGCCAGGCGTTTGAACGAGGACTGAATTGGCGCTCATTTTTTTAAAGATTCTTAGAATTTAAAAATTTTAGCAAAAAATATTTGAACCAAAAATAAAAGACTTACGCCATCAATGAAGTCTTTTTTAAATAGAACATCCTGTTATTTTTTATATAATTTTAGAAAAGTAGCATTTTTTTAATTTTCATTGTATTAAAAAGATTTGATATTGCGGTAGCTGTTTTTATTATTTATTATGTTAATGCTAATATTTTTTTCCAAGCGTTATTAATTTGTTAGAGTATTTCCCGAGTAAATATTGTAAACATAACTGGAAACTAACGTTTTAACTAATGTATCCACTATAATTAAATTAATTTCCATTGTTTGCTATTGTTTTTATTTAAGGAGCGCATGGGTGCTGTCATGGTAAAGCTTGGAATTATTCCATATAATTCCAAGCTTTTCCATGACATTCAAAATGACCATTCCAAAGCTAAATTTACATTTTTAATATTAGTCGTGCTAGATTTACTTATTTGGCGTTTTAGTTCGGTATATTTAATACTCCTAATTAAATATTAATGAATCGAATTATAAATGGTAGGAGGCTATGTGTCACGCCTAACAAATGCAAAGTTAAGCTGATGCTATTTGGAAATGTGAATACACCTTTTTTCTACGAGCGTGTGCAAAGTTGAACTTTGCGTATGCATTTGCAAGTAAAACTACTCAAAAATCTCAAAAGTATGGCAGATTTATGTCTTTTAGTAACAACAGGCTTTTTTAACAACTTTAGGTTAACCTAACCTAACCTAAATTTATGCGTAATTCTCGATATTTCAGTTTAAACAAAAAAATTTCCTGTAGGATAGAAAATGATTAAAATGTCAAAGAACAATAGATGCATTGTTGAATTTGATACGTAATATCGAACTTTTTATTCCGATTTTCATGTCAACAAGAAACAACAAACTCTCTCAAACGTCGGCGTCGCCGACAAACGTTAAAATGTGCTGCTCTGATGATGAGTTACCAGTTTCTATCCTGGAGACTGCCAATATCACAGGCTTAAATTTATTGCCGGCGAAAGCTTAATAAAAATATGAGAAACAACATAAGAATTTTGAAAACTGACGCCGCAACAAGGGGACAAGTAGTGTTAAGGAGGAGATGTTTCTGGACTATTTTGCGGGCTTTCAAACAACATTCCAGCCAAATACTTGATGGAGTAAATACTACATGTTAAAAAGTGCCCTTAAAATAAAAAATTTGATTTTAGTCTACATTTCAAGCTAACATCATTTATAAAAAAGCAAAAAGTAAAAAATGTAGGATACAAACAAAAAAACGCTAAAATTTTCGATAAAAATTGGATTTTAGTCTACATTTCAAGCTGACATCATTTATAAAAAAGCAAAATGTAGGATACAAACCAAAAAACGCTAAAATTTTCGATAAAACTGAGGTTTCAAGATTCATTAAAGAGGCACCTAATGAACTTTATCTTTTGATAAAAGTACCGGGGGGTCTTGTTGAGAGTGGGTATTTCGGATTTTACGATGTTTTTAAATTTTAAACGAAAGGCTATATTTAAGAGTACAGATTAAAAAAATAAAATTTGCGGATGAAACGTTTTTGACCCAGAAAAAATAAAAATCGACCAAAGTGCGTTTTTCGTGAAAAAATACTTCTAACTAGGCTTTTGTTTTTTTTGCCACTTCAAAATAAACGGTCCCCATGAAAATTTTTTAATGTAAAATGCACAAGGGAAATACTCCTTAATAATTTTAGGGTAACCCGTTTTATCGTAGGTTAGGTTAGGATAGGTATTATAAATAAAGGTATGGTAATTTTTGTATCCCTTCAAAGTCCAAACAAATTTGATATATTTTGTATTTTGTCACCATGAAGTACTCATTATAAGAGATTACAGATTACTTTTTAATAATTTTAGGGTAATCCGTTTTATAATAGGTTAGGTTAGGCTTTTTATTGCAAGAACCAAGAAAAAGTACATGAGAAGCATGATTTATTGCAAGGAATATATCCGTGAATAAAATTTTAAGGATAAAAACTTTACAATTTTTTTATGCATAATTTTTTTCACCTAGGTGAAAATTTTTAATTTTGATATTACAGTTTTTATTTTATGTGTATTTGACAATAAAGGGCATTAACTTGAATTACCTTACTTTACAGGTTGTGAAAAATGTTTGCAAGAAATACCCTGTTCAAAACTACTTCATGTAATGTGGACAATAATAATCTAATAATTCTATATTCTGATAATAAAAAGATGTCTTTAAATACCAAATTTATAGGACATTTTACGAGTTACGTTAAATAATTGTCGCAATAATATTGAGAATGCCGTTGGCACAACCTCTATACATACATACACACACTAAAGGGCCTCAACTGTTACTTCTAGGTTAAAGTTTCATGCTATATTAAACAGCTTTTCTGTTATAAAGCGCCCGATTAACAAAGGCCTAAATTATGTCATATTATGCATGTATAAACCATTATGAGACGTTTAGATGACATTAGTGAACTCTGACGCATTATATGGATTACACAGGGCCGATGGTGGGGCCCGTTTTCGTACTGTTCGTCTTGAAAAGGATTTTCTTATGACGCTACCGCGAACTTAATTAATTTTCAGGTTGACGTGTTTTTGTCACCTTGTTTATATTAACGCGATGGGAATGTCTAGGTGCTTAATAAGGAGAGTGAAAGCACAGAGCTTAACTGGTCTGTGCTAAGCTAGATGTAAACGGGAAATTTAGAATTAATTAGAATATAGAAAATCTTTATTATCAAAATGTTAGATCACAAATATATGAATATTATTCTGATTTCTCTAATTCAGCACCCTCATCCAAATTAACCCTTATTTTTTATTTGTCAAATTTAATTGTATAGAATAATTCAAAAGTAGTTAGTTACTAGGCTGTCCAGAATGCTGTCAAATTTTACATTTAAAATGGCCTCTGTAAGCACACAACCATTTATGAATTGCTATGAATGCATCTGGTTTCGTATATAATGACACAAACTTGATAGAACTATGCGGTAGGTAATTTTCATTAAATTCAATTTCCTTTTTTAACTAACAAAATAAGGTTTGTTTGGAATTAAACAATCCCTGACAGTCACTGACATTATAATAGGTAATATTATAGGACAGTATCACGCCGCTATGTTTTTTAAAACATATTTTTGTGTTTTAAATGAATCTCCAGTGCGTATAATACATTTTAAGAAGTTTTTGTCAATATATATATGAAGCCAGACTTATTCAAAATAAAGCATAAAATTGATGTATCTACAGGCGGCCATTTTGGATGTCAAATTTGACAGCATTCTGGACAGCCTAATACAAGAAAATAATTGCTGGTTTCAAAACTTTATTACTTTTTTATTGCGCTAATCCAACTCAATCTCCAAACCCGACCATTCGGTTTATAAATATAACCATCTACCAATTACCCTCCATTAAAATATATGTCACGTGGAATATACGGTTTGAAAGGGATTTTGATCACAATATACCTATGCGTTTTTTAAAAATAAAACGTTTATAATATTAAAACTTACCTTACCTTAACAAGGACTATCATTTAAGTATTAACTTTCTATTTCAGAAATAATAAAATGAAAAAATTGGAATCATATAAAAATAAAGTGTAGCATTTAGGAAAATAAGAATTGAATATATAATCAAGAAAGTAGAAACATTAGGTAGGAACAAAAAACTAAATAAAACATCAGTCAGTAATAGCTCGTTCTATATTTAAATTAAGTTCAAAAAAAGGAAAAGGAGGTTATCAATTTGACTCTATGTATTTTTTTATGTATGTACATCGATTACTCTGCAAAAGTTTGACCAATTTGCATGAAATTTTCAAGGAATATTCACGATATTACCGAGTGGTCTCATAGCAAGCATATTTAAAAAAATTTAAAATGGCGGAATGAGGTCATTTTCAATTGTTTCACCGGACGTCGGAGACAATGCGGAGACAATACACACTGCGTTCACCATATTATGAGGAAAAATTATGCATGTTTATATCGTGTTTTATATGGTGTTTTTATTGTTACGCAGTTCAATTTTACCCATCTTTCTTAATTTTAACAATCTATAGTAGCTATGTATGTTATTATGGGCCTCCAAATTTGAACCTAAGTTTAGGCTTTAAAACTCAAAACTTTGTCTAAATAGAACTAAAAAGGATGACATAAAGCAATTTATTAAAAATAGAACCGACTACAAAAAAAGCACTAAAAAGTAAAAAATATTTTATTCCACATCGAAAATTTGACTTTATGAAATCGGTGTCAAAGTATAAAAGACCTTGTCTATTTGAGGTGATATATGTACACACTCACTATATAAATGCCTGTTTGTCATTAAGCAATTAGCAATTAATTTGACACTGATTTTATAACGTCAAGTTTTCAACGTGTGAATTGTGAGTTTTTTTTTTTAAATATATACATCGCACATAAAATTATGGAAGCACAATGATTTATACTACCGTATTTACCTCGATATTTATTGCAAAACTAAGTATAAATCATACAATATAATAACTAGAGCACATTTTCTTTTCTTGTTGCCTACTTTATAATGCTCGTAACTTAAACATGTCCTCCACTCTCTTCCTCATCCGACAGAATGATTACAAAACAAAAAAGCATAAAATTACAGGGTTGGAGTAAAACAATAGGTATGTGCCGCCCTTCAAGAAGCATCATAGAGAATGGGAAATGAACCTCCAAAAAACCCCAGTCCAAACAACATCCAAATAAATATAGATAATCAAACCCTGAAAGTCGTGGATGAATGTGTTTATCTTAGACACGTTTTTCAAGTTGGGAAAAGAGAACTAGTTAACAGAAATAAAAGAAAATAATTCGGTTAACTTGGGCAGCGTTTAGAAAACTTGGACATATCCTCACAGAACCAAAAATTCCCGTAAATTAGAGGAAATTTTATGACTTCTGTCTACCACCAGTCACCACCTAAGGACTCGAAAATATCACACTCACGAAGAAAAATGGACTCATAATACAAGTACGTCAAAGAGCAATGCAACGTTTAGACTTGAGAACAAGATATGAGTCCAAATAAAGAAATTAAGAGACGAAATATAATCACTGATGCTGTCCAGCGGATAACAAGGACCAAATATTGGTGGACGGGGCATGTTGTCAGAGATGACATTAAAGTGTATTATGCAGTGACGATGTGCGATATTGCCAAATCTCTCATATAGCATTAAATGAAATTATAGTAATTTGAAAATGTCTGATAATTTTTGGATTAAGTTTATTGCTTGGTTCAATGGGTTACATTATATTTTGATGCCGAATTTTGGTATTTTAAGTAAATCTGAAGTTGATATCATCTAATATATTTTTAAAAAGTTAACATTAGAATGTGTAAGTTATTTCTTTTTTTGTTTAATCGATGGACATGTAACATCAAATGTGTTTAGAATAATTTCATTGATCTTAAAAAAACATCGTAGGGAGTTTTGCATTTAAAAAAATGTATGACGTCATAATGCTTACCCGGATAACGTCACTATCAAATCGATATTACCAAAAATAGATATTTACTTCGAATCGACATTTCATCAAACGAAAATTTAAAAAAATCGGTAAATTTCCTTTACCCGAAATTTCTCTCGTTATAAATCTTTCGTTTTATTAGGAATAGTGAAGTGTGAACCAATTTAGTTCAGTTTATAGTCATTTTGTAACATATATATATATATATATATATATATATATATATATATATATATATCTTTTCAACTATTTTTATTGGGCGATATTTTGTTCCATCATATTGAATTTATACCAATATTTTACCAGTTTCTGCCTATGCCACACTTGATTTTTCAGCATAATTTAAAATAAATTCAATAAGTAGTTTTTACATTGACACACACACGGCCATTTGGTTACGTCATGTTGAATGCGGACCAGTTTATTCCTATATCACATTTAATTTTTCTGTAGAATTTAACGTACATTGAATAAGGATTTTTTTGTGACGTTGATTTGGAAAAAATGTTTGACCACAACTTTACTAGTTTATATCTATATCACACTTAGTGCTTGCACAATATTTGAATTTAATCTAATGAGTAGTTTTTTTCAGGTCGATTTTTAAATATTTTATTAAGCAGCCATTTTGTTTTATCTTATATTCATACCAAAATGTTACCAGTTTATTCCTATGTAACATTTAAATTCTGTGCAAAATTTAAGGAAATTGGATAATTATTTTTTTTAATAATAATAACTGACAGACAGACAGACGGACCGATGGAATTGATAAAAATATTTTTTTGCATCTAGGAATACTAAAACCTGAAAATATGTAGAACCTGAGGAGGTGATTTTTTTCCATGATGACAAACTATTTTATTGGACCGCCAGTTTATTCCGCCATCTTGAATTAGTACCACACTGTTACTAATTGATCTCTATACCACAATTAGTTATGGCACATAATTTGAATTCAGTCTATTTTTCGGGCAGAATTTTTAATTATTTTATTAAGTTGTCGTTTTGCTCGGCCATCTTGGATTCGTACAAACATTTTACCAGTTAATTTCTACATAATACTTGATTTTTGTGCATAGTTTAAGATAAATTGTATAATATTTAACATTTCACTAGGCCGTCGCCATATTGGATTGTTACCAAATTTTTGCAGGTCATAACCATATGATCCTTAATTTTTGACAAAGAATTTAAGTCAATCGGGTAAATAGTTTTTTATCTATACTGCGATCAGATTCTGTAAATATAAATCACGCTATTGACAACATAATAAATAATATTTCGATTAAACGGTACCACGAACTATTGATAAGGCAAACTAAACTATATATAATATTTTTTTGCATCTATCTATTAAACTGTGTATTGAACCTATGAATTGGAATAAAAATAATTTGTTGGTATTAGAAAAAATCTTCCAAAAAAGAAATCAATTTGAGTGATAAAACAGTTTCACAAACTGTGACAAAAATTTCAGAACAATAGGTTTTATTCCAATTAAATATTTGATCTTGTATATTAAAAGTATGTGCCTACAGTTGATCTTTTAAGCACTTGGCAATTTAAATACACCCAATGTGTAATAGGAGACAATAATAATGTCCAATACCGTCCGGTTCTCCGGCTTCTTTGCCGTAACTAAGTCATAAGGCAATATAATCTAGTGAATAGCTGTTCTCGTAAAAGCCCTTTTGGTACTTAAATAGTATTTTCATTTATTTTCATTGATAAAGGTAGCATTTATTTTAAGTTAAGTTATGGCTAAAGTTCGTTTACCAACTTTGATACCTTTTATAACGAATATTAAATCCCTTTATACTCTAAATGCCAAATTTAATTTCAAAACAATTTCATACAGAAAATTTCAAGTACAAAATGAAATGTTCGTTGCCACCGCGGGAACGTTAACATCCTTCTTGAACTTACTATTCCTTATTTAAGCTCCTGGTACAATTTCGCATAACTCTAAACAAGGTGACAAAGACACATCAACCTGAACATTAATTACGTTCGCTTTTACGCCATAAGAAATTCCTTTTGAATTAAAGTGGGGTGACGCTATTGCCTAAGGTTCATCTCTAAACAAGACTTTATTAAACAAGTGCTGTTTGCAACCATTAGTCTTTATCGTTAATTTAAAGGACCTATCGCTTTTCTTGTGGAAAATAGTCTTAGGTTAGTTTTTTTTTAAGTTTCAGATGCGATTCAGTTTTCAACATCTTAATAAAAAAGAAATATTACAAAATATATAGAGCCGACTTAAAAAAAAAATCGCTAAAAAGTAAGAAATAATATTTTATTTATTTCTTAAATATAGGCACATGAACGCCCAAAGCAGTCTTATACAAAATATAGTTGATGTATTTTATATTACATTACATATAGACCAAATATATAGCTAGCCTAATATCTTTTGAACCTGATGCCCGAATCACTTGCTCCCAAGGCGTCTTTGTGGAATTGCGCAAGCGCAAACTGCTATTTCCACCCAGTCGCTGAGACCAAAGTCAAATAGCAATCTTGACTTCCTAGAGGACATTTATAAACGTCGAAACAGTCCAACAGTGCATGGAGATTTTTATTGACGACGGTGTTAATGAAGATACAACTAGCTAAACTAAATGTATACCATAAAACAACTCCAACCCCAACAGCGATCAAATTTATGCAAATGGCGTGAATCTCTCTGAATATTATATTAAAATCTGTATTAGGTAAGTAAGTTTAAGGTTACTAGTGAGTAAAGGTAATACGTGTATGTATATTTTTTGATGTATATTCTTACAGATTAGTCATTATTTACTATTAAAAGCAGATTTTATAATAGATACTACAGAAAAATAAATAAAAGTAAATTATTTTTGACAAGCTATGTTTTTTGAATTAAATATATTTAATACTTTCGAGATATTTCTGTTTTCATTACCTATTATGATAATAATATATATGTACCTAAACCTAATTTAACTCGTACTCACCAAACACTAATTTATTAATTTGAAAATTTTAACTCAAGACTTTTAAATTAATAAAATTACATAATAGCAAATAGAGTTGTAGTGCGGAAAAATAGAAGAAAGACTTATGTAGATCAGCGCATCTATACCTGTTCAGAGAGCCAGGAAGCCCTAAAGGCACTTCAGTGTCCACAGATAATGCCGTTGTTGTTGTTGGAATGCCTAGACGAACTATGGGCGGGAAACACTGTCAAGTTGTTCTGGGCTCCAGGTTATGGTGGCGTTGGAGGTAATGAGAAAGCTGACGAGCTCGCAAGAATAGGCTCATCAGAGGCCTTTTTCGGACCAGAGTCTTTCCTTGGAATATCCAACAAATGGGTGATGGATACGCACAACATCCATTTGTTTGGCAAAATAGACAGGGACGTACATACAACAAAGCCTTTATTAAGGAAACGAATGCTGTACTTGCTGGAAATCTGTTCCTTCTGAACAGAAATCAGTTAAGAGCAATTACAGGTAACTTTACAGGATACATGGCTGTCAAGGAGCACCTGAGTAAGTTAGGGGTACACGCTGGTGACCTAACATGCAGATTCTGCGGTAGGGAAAATAAGACAGCTGTACATATTGTGTGCTACTGTGAGGCACTGGATCGCAAAAGGCATTGCTCCTCGGACAACCGAGGTCGTCCCAGAGGAAGTTTCCTGTTCTAGATCTACTGCAAATTTGCCCAGAACTTTAAGCTGGAAAATCTTAAGTGCGGAGTGGTTGGCGACGAGCGCGTCAGCGTCATCACAGACACCTCAACATTGGCATAATAAGCTGTAAAGCGTCACTGGTAGGGGGTGGGTTTTGGTCGATATTCTGCAGGAGTCCGACAATACCAACTGACGATGGCTCATTGGTGTCCGTAAAAGGATTTCCTACATCCAACAAGGAAAAAAATGGGGTTGCATGTCTATTACACACTTCACTGCTTAAGTTTGAAAAGAGTATTTATTATTTAGAAAATTCGCTTATATCTGTGTCGTTTTTAATATACAGCTCGCCCAACATAGGATTGCGGGTTTTAACGTTCACAAGATGCGTGGACGTAAACAAAGAAGGCATTCGAACCAAAAGACATAAACTATCTACGTACTACGACCGAAATAAGTACACTCTGCATCAACAATAAATGCACAATACCTACGTTCTTGAATTATTACAAACTACGATGGTTTTTGCCTGCCTTATAAAACATTTGGGTTTAGATCTGAGAAATTACGGGCTATAAACATGTGTACCTATTTTTATTGAGCGAGCTATAATATATGCAATATTATAATAATTTAAACATAAAGTCCCTCATTAAAAATAGGTAAAATGTTTATAGCTCGTAATTAAAATGTATGGTCAAAAAAATAACATAGTAAATTCGATTTCTTTTTAATTAATTGAAAAACAAATTATCTTACATTAGAATAAACATACATAGAAACAACAAGGAAATTAAAAGTTTTAAAAAATTTATAAATCCTCGATTCTCGATAACTCGTCTTCATCTTGGGATGCATTGTTACTTAAATCACTGCTGTCAGTGTCACTATCGGCTTGTAGGCTTATCATTAAATTATCCACTACTACATCTAATGTTGGTCCATTTTCTATAAGAAAAAACGTTCTCTCTTCCTTGCGTGTTCGCTTCTCGATCTCCATGCTTCTAGCGAGAAGTGAAGTTGAAGAAAACTCGGCATAGTATGTTTCAACTTTTTAGATTATTATTATTAACAACTTTTAGATTAACATTTCGTTCGCCAGCATATTGCTTAAGAGAAGTCCAGACAAGTTCTATGGGATAAATAGGAATATATTTAATGTAATATGATTTAAGCCTCTAAGAAGTTGATGGGACTTTCACAACAATCCTTTAAATTTTATAATTTGCTCTGCATTTAATATAAATACATGAAATTACCTTAGCACGTTATGCCCATTCTCAATCAAGAGTTTATCGATTTCATACGTCTTGAATCGTGGTTTATAAAGCTTAATTAAAGTGTATAGTTCAATTTTCAACATTTCTTCGTTTAAATGCCATTTCGTCTAAGCCACGATTTCATTTCTTCTTTCCTTGAGCTCATCGTCGGAGAGTTACTGGATTGGACATTGTGATATGGGGCATTCTCTATTACGTCAACATTGTTTGGAGTTGCTTAGTTTAAATTTGGTATGAGTTTTTCCTACGGCCATTTTTTATAATTTTCGAAGTTTATTTCATCATGGTAATCCTGTGATTTTAAACTAAACTTAAACCTTAATTAAGCATTTGCAACAAAGCTTTCTTCACGTGCCACTTTGTTTTTTACTTAAAGCGCTAGTACTTTTTTTTCGGACTGTACAGTGTACACATAGAAACAAAATTTGCCCACCGAAGATCAACCGACTGTGCAATACTTTGTTTTCGATTTTCATTTAAAACTTGATAATAAATTTTAATTAAACTTTACTAAAAACAAAAGGGCTAGTAGTTACTTTCACTGGCAACTGACACAGAGAAGGAAACTTGCCCACCGAAGATCAACCGACTTAACAATGCGCTTGTCTGTCTAGACTCCGCCCAGTTGTGTCAACGCGCACAAATGCAGTACTAAAACCGACCCGCAATCCTATGCTGGACGAGCTGTAATAGTATTATTACAAAAAAACGGGTGACGGATTTCACACCAAAAGATATGGGACCACCAAAGAAATGTCCTCTACAATTCGGCGTTTAACTCGTTAAAATCGGCCAAACTATTTAGACAATATGCGGGAACAAACATAAGAAAAATAAATACAGGTCGAATTAAGAACCTCCTTTTTAGAGGTCGGTTAATGATAACACGAGCATAATTGGTTTTAGCGTTTGCTATGATCAAAATTAATAACAAGGATTCTTGTCGTACAGGACGAGTCATTAATATGTGAACATTATCCTTTTTCTAGGGAAGTATTGTAATCGTGAAGAAATCAACCTTCGAGATTTTTCTAAGGTTCTTAGATGCCGAAAAACATGTTTTCCCAATTCCGTCGGTCTGTAAGTTTATCTGTCTGTTGTGTGTCTAACTGCTCGCGTTACAGCTAAAAGACTACTTACACGATTTACTTCCAAATTTGCTCAAAAATTAAGGATCACATGGTGATGATTTGGTAATATTTTGGTAAGAATTCAACAGGGCGAAACAAAATGGCGGACTAGCAAAATAAAAAAATATTCCTAAAAAACTATTTATCCAATTTACCTCAAATCTTCTATAAAAATCGTGTGATACATGGGAATGAACTGGTGGTAATACAAAATGGCGACTTCATAAAATATTTAAAAATTCAGTCGGGAAAAAACTACTTAATAGATTGAATTCAATTTATGTACAAGAATTAATTGTGGCATGGAAATAAACTGGTAGAATTGTGACACGAATTCAATATGGTGGAACAAAATGGCGGTCACATTAAATTTTTATACCGTGAAAAAATCACTTTATCAGGTTACATATCTTTAAGTTTTAGTGTCCGTAGGTGCAAAAAAAATGTTTTCTCAATTCTGTCGGTCTGTCTGTCTGTCAGTTCGCGGGAATTTAAAAAACTACTTACTCGGTCGAATTAAATAATAAAATGATTAGATTAATTTCAAAATTTATGGAAGCATTAAGTGTGTCCTAAAGATAAACAGGTAAAATTGTAATACGAATTCAAGACGGCGAAACAAAATGGCGGCGAAATAACGTGTTTAAAAAATCATTGTAATAAGAAATAGTAAGAATTCAACATGTCGGAACAAAAATGCGGGCTTAAATAAAATCAGTGTAAAAACTACTTTTTCAGTTTATTTTAAATTATGCCCAAAAATCAAGTGTGACATATGTAGAAGCTGATAAAATATTAGTACGAATCCAATATGGTGGAACCAGTTGGCGCCCAATAAAAATATTTGAAAAGTTGGTATATATGTGCTAGAAAGTGATTATGTGCGAAATTAAATTGGGTCTATTTCTAATAAAAGGATACACTCCCCAAGTATCACTTTTACTAATGAATACGTCATTGTTATCACAAGTATTTTCATTGAAGTCCTATTTAAGCTGAGACTACCTACTCATTACCAAAATGGGGAACAATTTTATGATAACTATTTCGTGAAAAACATGTAACTGTGACTATGACTATTACGTAGATAGTTCCGAATTGTGTGGTTCCATTTAAGTAGTCGAATGATAATAATTCACACTATTTGTTACTTCCTTAGTTCTGTTTTTATTTATTCCGTTTTAAAAATATGTATGGTTCGTTTTAATACAAACAAAACAGTTATGGCGACTACAAACACTCAAATTGGGAATATGGTGTAGAGCGTATAGAATACGTTATTGGTATTTGAGGAAAGATACATGAGTTTCACTTAGTTTTCTGGCTATGCTAAGGACCTAAAATTAAAACGGAGGCAACTTCTCTGGTGAATATGCTGATGACAGTCGTAAAAAATTACGCGTCTTTAAAATTCGTTAATTTTAAATACATTTTGGTCAAATATATCTGCCAATTTAAATCTCAAAAATGTAATTTTGGACTTTGGTTTAAATAGTAAATATCATTAAATATCTTATAAAGAGTGATTCTTTTTTTAACGAAATGTTTAATTTTTATGCATTTTTAATCTTTTTACTCACAAAAACAAACATCATAGCTAAATATTTATAGGGGAGTTGAAAATAAACAATGGCGTTCTATTGGTCTTTTACTTTAGGTTGGCTGCAGTTCTTTACTGAGAAAATTACTTAATATCAAGTGTCTGCGACCGCTTTTATAGTTTTGGATTCTTTAAATACGCAACTGTGACTTTACCCAATTACCCTGAAGTCTTGAATACTAAGGTGGTACGAATAGAGTTATCTACAAAGTTCCCATTAAACCTATACTGTATATTGTTACCAAGCGGTTACGATTTGGGAACATTCCGCCGGTTCTTTAAAATTTAACGCGTTGTGTCGTAGCATGCCGAGAGTTGCGGTACTTGAGTCACTACTATAATTCTGCCATCTATCATAACCAGAAACCTTTGTTTCGTTTTTATTTTTTGTTTCCTTAAAATACCGCTTTAGGTTATTTTGTTCAGGTATGACATAACCAAGTTGATATTTTTAATTTTCTATAAAATGTGGCTGAGTGACGAAAGCTACTTTTTTTTCTTATAGTATGTGAAGCCATTGTGAACCATTTTAACTTGTTACTCGTAGACGATAACACAACACATACGCAACTAATTAATAGCTGTAGACCGAATTATAATGACTTTATAAGGACAGTGGCGACACTAGAAGCCCACTCGACAAATTGATGCAAAATTTCTAAAGGTTTAAATGGGGGCACCCATATTATTATATATATAAAGTTTTCTTGGAATAAACCTAAACTTAAAACATTTAGGGTCATAGTCATTTATACATTTACCACAAACCCTTTACAATTAGAATCAAAAAAACAGGTGAACCAGGCTTAAATACATTTCTCCATATGGCCAATGGCTGAGAACTTCTTGTTTAAATCAATATTTATTTTAATAATCACAAAAACTTGTAAAATGAAACACTAAAACAACAAACCTCATAAGAAATTCACATAGGCGAAAAGTAAACGAAACGAGTTTAGCAGCAATATGGCTGAACCATTATTCTAGTTGATGATACCCTTGGGAAAGATCTAAATGTGAAAAATAAATTGCTCCAGATAATGAGTCCAAAATTTCGGCAATGCAAGGTAATGGCATTTTTTCATCTTTTACTTGTTTATTAAGTAACCGGTAATCGATTACAACCCTCCATTTTTTCACCATATTACTACTCTTTTTTGGTACTATTAAAAGAGGTGAAGACCGTTCGCATCTAGTTTCTTCAATAATACCCTCATCAAGCATTTTCTTTACTTGTTTATTAATTTCTGATTTTTGTGCTTGGGGTAGTCTATAGGGTTTCACGTAAACTGGTGATGAATTTTCTTTTAAGTGTATTTTTTGTTTATAGAGATTAGTAACACTAAGAGCGTCACCTTCTAGATGAAAAACATCGGCGTATTTAGCACAAATTTTCTCAATAGAGGTTTTTTCCTCCTGATTTAATAAAGAAAAATTTATTGAGTCTAATACTTTATCAACACGGTTTACAGCAAGATTATCATTATTGTGAAAATTATAAATTTGAAAGTTTGATATAGGCTCTAATGTAGGTTTGTAATTTTTAATGTTAATTTCGCGATCATTTACGTTTAAAAATCTAACCGGTATTTCTCCATTTTTACTTTTCACTATAGTTCCTGCAACAAATACTCCTTCTCCCACTTCTTCCGATATAATAACATATTCACCCTCATTATCTGCTTTACAATATTTAATCGCCTCGCTTCTTGGGGGTATTTGTAAGTTAAAGTCAGTATTTGATAACATTGGTAGGGATATTTGATAGTTATCACAGCACAAGGAAAACAAAAAGGTTTCATAATTAATACTAGCTTTATACTTAGCAAAAAAATCTGAGCCTAATACTCCCTGTATATTTGGAACAAATTTATTTAGAACTGAGAAATCATGCTGAATATTGTAATTATTTAATGCAATATTTAAATTTACTGATCCTCCAGAAAGTATAGAACCTCCTACACCTCTTATTTCAATTATTTTGTCTATATCTATTTTTTCGTTTTTATCTAAAGTTTCATAAAAAATAACACTAATACTAGCACCGGTATCTAATAAAAAAAATAACTCTTTCATACCATATCTCACGCGCACAAAAGTCATACCATTTAAATTTAAGTTAACATATTTTCTACTTTTAGGTACGAAAAAATCGCTGATTAGATGATTCCCCATTTTGCTGTTGGATTTGTGAGCCTATAATTTCCGTATCTAACACATTTACATAATTTCTATTATAAGTGTTTTGATTTTGATGACCGCGGTAATTAGTACGGCCTTGATTAGTGCCTCGACCTCGAAGGCTTCCATTGTAATTACGATTAAAATTTCGCGTAGCATAATAATTATTATTGTTTATATTCCTGGGTCTATTATTACTTGATTGCCCCCTAAAATTTCCCCTGAAAGGTCGATTTCCCCTGTAACTAGAGTTCCTGTGAGAATTTCTTCCAAAATTTCTTTGATGCCTGTGAAAAATAGATTGTGAGGAATCTGAAGGTTTTAGTACTTCCTCGGAAGCGGCACCTACTATGGCGTCTTTTAAAGAAGAATATTCCCTAGCCTTAATTATCGTGCGAAGTTCGTTGTTTCTCAAGCCGTTTGAAAAAGCGTTTATAGCTAATTTTTCGTTTACTTCTTTTAACACTTCAATTTTATTGTTGTCATTATCTGCCTGTGCCAACGTTAAATTAATAAACAACTCCTCAATCGATTTTCCATATTGGTTTATAGATTTATTATGTTGCTTACTATTATGTAATTCGGTTGCCAAAGCGGCAGCAGATTTTTTTTGGGATTAGATGTTGCTTTATGTCGGAAATTAAAGTGTCAATAGAATTATAGCTAAGCTTTAAACGAAGTTTTGCACTTGGAGTTAGCCTGGTTTTCAAAACATAATTAATTAAAAGCAATTTACCAGCATTATCTAACATATCGCTATAAAGTTGAATAGAATCAATTAGTTGATTAGTAATATTTTCCGAACCATCTAAACATGGAAGCAGAGATGCTGCCGTTCTTATATCGAATTTATCCGTCATATTTATTTCCCTATTTATACTACCTAACCTATTTAAGAGTAATTGCTTAGAATCACTAATATATTTTTCTATTTCACTAGAAATACTTTTAACTTTATCAGTATTAGCTATTTCACTTTGTACCTTACTAAATTCTATTTTTAAAGACTGAAACTTAATTTCTAACAACCCATTGTCAGTCAATAATTTATTAACCCTGGCCAAACTTTCTCTTCTATCTGCGGGTTCTTTACCAACATTAGCAAAAAATTTTTTAGCATTTTGACATAATTCATTTAAATCGCTTACAAATACACTAGCTATTTAATAATTAAATTAAAAAAAAAATAAATTTTTATTTTATCTGACCTTATATCCATCTTTCCTCCAAATATGTGTGTTGAGTGAAGTCCTTCCGCTAGGAGCTGATGGTTAAAGTTGCGAACTAGTGACCTTTTCGTAGAAGCTGACGGGTCCAACATTGCGAACTAGCGGCATTGCGCCCACTACTAGCCCGTTCCCACGATGCCAGCCCCGGCTTGGGTGCTAGTTGACGTTCCCGATGGGTCCGATAAATCGAACCAAAATCGTCAGGGTGAATAGTCTTCTCTCTTACACTAACTCTTGGCTTCTTCTTATTTCTGCTCTAATATTTTTTAGCAAATTTTTTCTGAATCTTCTATAACAATAGTAACCAATTGCTGTTACTACAAAAGCAGCAATTATTAGTCCAGCGACTTCAAGAAGGGATACGTATTTATCTTTTCCTTGTGTTGCTGTTGTTGTTGATCCACCACTATTTCCAGATTGAGCAATTATTATTTCTTCCTTTACCTCCTTTGACTGATTTTTTTCCCATCTTTTTACACTCTCACTTTTTTTTTTTCACCAACACATTATCTAACACTTATTCCAAAAAACATTTTTTTTTTCTTAGCTGGCAGGGTCGCCATGTAATGTTCTGCTTAGCGCACCGAAAATCAAACGCAATCGTTGATGGTTTCTATTAATCTAATTTATTAAAATTGCATCGTAATATTCTAATTTGTACATAATTAAAATGCGAAGTCATCAATATTACAAGTTAATTAACTAAACCTAAGTCTATAATTCTCAGAAAAGCTGTGCTGGGCGTTTGTCAGTAATTGCTGAGTTGATACTTGCATTTATTGGAATAATAATAATTAGAAGTCAATGACTTTAAAATATAACATATTATATTTTCCCAGTACAATTGGTTACCCTATTGTTGCCACTGTCCTTATAAAACCACCGACCGAACCTCGTACCAGAGCCCCCTATCTCCGGAACCTAAAGTACAATAGGTAATAGTTTACTTGTAGTAAATAATTACTGTAATTTTTACTTCTAAGTTGTAACAAAAGAATAACGACTGGCAATAGCCAGTTTAAAGTAGCAGTGGAGGATAACTTTTTCTACTCTGCAACGACTCGTTTTACTTTATAGTAATACGTTATAGGAGTACATTTGAAGGTAATGGAGTAGTCTCTGAAAAATTCAAGAAGGTACTGATTCTTAAATGTTGTTATTTAGTAAACAGATTACAAACAGTAACTTTGAATAATTACTATTATATCACGGAAAAAAAATGACGACCTTGGAGTCAATTCCTTAAGTAGTTGCTTGGCAGTATTATATAATTATTATATATATATATAAATTATTATAATATATATATATATATATATATATATATAATATATATATATATATATATATATATATATATATATATATATATATATATATATATATATATATATATATATATATATATAAGAAATATATATATATATATATATATATATATATATATATATATATATATATATATATATATTATATATATATATATATATATATATATATATATATATATATATATATATATATATATATATAAAAACGTGTAACCCAAAGTGTTTGTTGATATATAGTAGGATTATTAGTAATAAATACGTAAAAACTGATCAGATCAGAAAATACATCAATAGTTACAGCAACGTTTAAAGGTTCTAACTTATTTTGATTTCAAAGCAGATAGGATGCTAAAAGAGAATATTAAATGCTTTTTGGATGGATATGTTTACCTTAAAAAAATGAATCGGCAGTAATTTTTCTAAAAATATTACATTTTACTATTTTTTAAGAGGAAGTATATGATTAGCAGTTTTTGAGAAAACAAAACTTTTAATACTCTTGTATCATTCCGGTAAAATTTTGTCTAAAGAAAGTTAACGTTAATCAGCAAGTGGCCGAGAGCCTAAAGCTTTAGGTTTACATCTAAGTTGGCCTGGCGGGTCTTGGTTCGATACAGTTACACACTTGTCAGTAGGTAGGTCACTTGGTAAAGATTAAAGGCCACACCGTAGCCCAAGAGTTGACAGCTCGAGGGTGGGGTGTGGGCTAGGGATCAAGAGTGACCGAGGACCGTGGTTCGGAACCCACGTTAAGCTGTAGGTCCCGTCTAGATTGGTCAAACTCATGACAAAAAGACGTTGAAATAAGCTATCAAAGCGCAACTTAACGTAGTAGGCGTCTAAGAAAGACATAACCAATATTTGACATACAGGGTGTGGATTCTAGAGATTCAATAGCTTATATCGAATTGAATTTAGACTTTGTATATTGGAGATATATTAATAAAGTTTTAAAAAAAAAAAGTGTTACCAATTACGTATATTACGTCATTCTTTCATTATGGGCATCTGAATCTAGAAAGTTGCAATAGAAGATTTCTTTTTCTAGAAAACACATTTTTTTTTAAATTCTACTTATAAAATAAGAATTACATTTTTTCCTAAAAAATTTTTATAAACACGCACTCCTCTGATGGCGTTTACTAAAAAATAACTTTGAATACCTTTGTTTTAAAACAAATAATTTTTCGATTTATAACTTCAGTTTTTTACAAACCTGTAATTTGGTATTCCACATATACATTTTTATATTTTCCTACTATAACTAAATTAAATAATTTTAGCTTACAAACGATAATTCTTTCTAAACAAATATACTCTAAATATTGTCGTTTTTTCCAATTTGTTGTATAAAACATTTCTCAACATAAAAATAAAATTGTAAAAATATTAGATGTTAAACTAAAAAAGTACTTTACAAATGTTTGTAAATATTTTGTGTGTCATAAATACAAAAAAAAAGCTAGTAAAATCAAAACATCCGTAGTGTAGGATGACAACTTTTTAACTGTGAAACCCTAAATCTCAAAAATCAATCATATGATTTACTACATTTATAAGAATCATCATTAACTAAAGCATATTGAAAATCTAGAAGAATGGACGAAAGGTCATATTGTCGTTCCTTTTTTTTTAATGAAAATGCCTTATGTTATTTTATTTGTTTTCTCTTTATATGCTCTTTATCGTCTGAAAATCCGTATGCAAAAGGCCTTAAAGCAACAAACATGCTACCGTATCGATTACCTTTGGTTCAATTAAGTCCATCTCATGTTTTTGGCCAGAGGGCACAAAGATACAAGCTGTTCTACGGAGCAGTCCGGATAACAAAAACAAAGAAACGATTTTATCTGGGCAGTATATATTTTTGGTTTATTTTAAACAAACATTAATTTAGTTTTTGTGGTCCAGTGTCTAAAGTTTTTTATTTATAATCTTAATAAAAACTTTTATACAAAATAAATCCGATTAAAAAAAGGCGCAGAAAAGTGAAAAACAATTTTTTATTTCCTTTGGAAAAAATTACTCTGTAAAGTCGGTGCCAACTTTATTCCTAATTACCTAATAACAAAAATATATATTTATGTACTGAGTGTTTTGATGTCTTATCCCATGAGTATAATCTATTAATGTCTTTATTAGTTTTGCGCCGACTTCATATAGTAAAATTTTCTAGATGAAACAAAATATTCTTTTTTACTTGTTAGTACGTTTTTTGAAATCGGTTTTATTTTTTTTATAAAATTTTTTATTTTGTCCTTTTTGTTCTATATTTATACGAGTTTTATTGCAAAAGTCAAGTTTAACAAACAGCCACTAGGTCCACTGCATATTATGTATTATCGTTGTATAACAACTAATAAAATATCATATTATACAATATACAATGGTAACATACATACTTTTTTCCTGACAAAATGATGAACGCATATATTGTTCAATGTGTGCAAGTTCAAAATCGTGTCATTCCGCCATGAACAAGAGGTACAATAGAATGGTACAATAGAGTTGCCGGTCCGGTTCTCCGATTAATGTTGTGATTTCTATTTGTGGGACCATATTAAAAATAAAGGAAAGACCAAATAACTTAGGTGACTTTATTAGAAAATTTTATATGCAACCAATCAAATGTTTGCATGTTACGTGTACAGAAAACTGAAACAAAGTATAAAAAAATATGGCCTCCCATTTGAAAAAAAAAGTTGGTTGTTATGGCGACGCAAGGACATCTAGAAAAAAATGAAAGCCACCAGAGAATTATGACTCGACGTTTTTTTGTCTGATTAAAACTAAAAAAAAAACAGACGTTCCATACATTTGCCGGACCCTGTAGGTATATACATATATATATATATATATATATATATATATATATATATATATATATATATATATATATATATATATATATATATATATATATATATATATATATATATATATATATATATATATATATATATATATATATATATACATATATACTATTATTTCTCCAGCTATCCATTGGTTTGAGACGTTGAAATACACAATAATAGTGGCAAGACATTATACTATTAAATTTTAATGAGAGCTCCAAACTATGGCATTAGAATTCAACGAAAACATCTATTGGCTGTTATCCCATGCTAATTATTCAAATGCAAATACTAGAGTATCTGATGCCTCAATAGTTACGGACAAACTTTGATTGGTTATTATAGTTTGTTACTGTAATGTAAGTAATGAAGTGAATATTTCAATATACTAGCAATATTTTGTTATTTTGTAATGTAGTATTACATGTAGTTAGTAAAATCATTTATAAAATTTATTACTTTTCTTCATAAAAACAAGGTCATTATTCTAGAAAATGGAATTTTTCCGACTTTTAAAGGTTAAGTTAAGCTTCCATTTTGTTTTGCTATATAGGATTAAGAAAATTTTAACAATTCATCCCCGTTTCACAATCTTTTGTGCAAAATTTTAACTTAATTGGACAAGTCGTTTTTTTGTACTGATATTTTAACGATTTAATTCTGATATTTTGGAAAACTATTTGTTCAATTGTTGCGTATGTCACTTTAAAACTATTACTGGCAAATTTGATCTGGTCTAAATTTAAAACTCTTTAGTGAATACAGGTAAGGGGCTACGATGTTTTCCCGTAACTACAAAATTTTTTATTTTAAAAGTAGGTAGGTTTGAAAGTTGAAAATTATAAATTCTGTAAAATGAAGAAAATGTAGCAAAGTTTGTATACAAAGTCAATTGGAACAGCAAAAAACAACGAAACCATGATGCTATCAGTTGATTGTAAAGCAAATGCTTTGCCAAAGGCGTGCTGTCAAACGGTGACATAATTATTACCGCGTACTGTCTAACGGTGGTATGTCTCTATTGACTTTGAATAAACTAGAATTATCTATGATAATCTAAGAGTAAACATATGTCATGTATGTCATTTTAACATAGAAAATTTAGAGAATACTTAAACATATTTTTTAAAAGTACCCATTTTATTAATGACATGGAGTGGTGGCTCATAGATATAATCAAACGGATATTTATTTTACGAGTAATTTTATAACACACAATAATGTGAAGTTTTTAAAAAAATAAGGTCATTATTAAAAACAAATTTTAAAAACTTAAGTTAGATTTGATTTCTTAATATCTTTCTTAAGAATTACTCCCCAGAATCCTCTGATGTTACGAGAATGTGGTAAAATTTACCACTAAGCAGTAAACATCGATTTAGAGAGATCAAAATATCACTTCAAAATTGACCCTAGTAACCCTAGTGAATAAAGCTTCTGATATTGGATTTGTATATTAATATTAAAATCAACCACTACCCTGAATATCAGATGCGTAGTGATGAAGCTACATTTTTCCAATCTACCACTAAAGATTCGACTGGACGCTGACTTTTGTAGAGCCTATCTGATCCTCTGGGAGTTGGACTTACCACCGTTGAAAAGATCAGTTCGCAAAGGATGAGAAATGATGAGGATTATAAGGCAGCCCAACAACTGCAATTCATAGATCTTTTTATAGGGTTCACGAGGACATCATAAGAAATATAATTTACGCAATGTTTGCTGCAGATATTTTAAATACACTTAATTTAATACAGTACATTTTAAAAAAATATATTTTCGTCTACAGGAGAATATGTCACATTAGTTTCACGCCCAAACAAATTTGCTGAATCTTGATGGTGTGGAAATTTCAAAAGCTTCCTTATGTAGAGATTGAGAGCGAAAAGATACTATATCCAATGGGAAATAATTAAGGAACAGCCATAAGTCGTTGAGAAAAGAGTTCGGTTTTTAAGGGCATATACTGATAGTTTTGCTTTAAAAGCTGTTTTTGTTATGAAACATGGATATAAGGGTTTGTAAGGTTTTATTAAAACAGTCAAAATGCTACAGGAATATATTTTTATTATACTAGTCGGCAAGGTGGTTTAATTAAAATTCTCAAAAAGAAAAGTTCAGAAGGCATCAGGTATATTATTTTGCATGCTGGATCACAGGGATGTTTTGTAGCTAACAAAAGCGTTATTTTTAATTCTAAGTCCAGTGATTACCATTATACTATTAATATGGTTTCAGGAACAACTACTCGCAAATTTAGAAGATCCATCCCTTACAGTGATGGATAACGCATTCTACCATTCCAGGCAGTTAGAGAAGATTCCAAACTCAAGTTGGTATAAAGAACTACTTCTAACATGGCTGTAAGATAAAAATATCGACTATACAAATACAGAAATGAAAACAGATTTATGGAATGTAGTTAAATAGTTACTACCACAAATAAAAATGAGCATTAGGTGGTAATTTTACTATATTGCGTTATTAAATTATTATTTTTTGCTCCTTTAGACTTGATGAACTAGTGCTAAGGTATGGTCACCGAGAATTAAGACTTCCACCTTACCATTGCCACTTTAATGGAAATGATATGGAGTGCAAGAGATACTATGAATCGAGAATATGTTCAGTCAATCCAATTTATGCCAATGCAGTCTTAAGCTTATGAAATGAAGTAATCGAAAAAGTGGTTTTTAAACTAACAATATTACTTTTTATTTAATGATTTTCATTTTCATATAAGTGACCTCTGACACATATATGAATACTCTTATTCACTTAGCCTGGGAAAAAGATCACTATTTTGACTCTTAATTTAAGCGATTCAGATTTATCAGACTCTAGCGGTGATGATGAAGGTGTTTCGAAGTCTTCGAAATATTAATGCAGCAGAACTCTATGTTATTTTACTTTATAGTGTGTATTCTTCGTTTTTGTTCATTGATATTTCACTGAGAGTGTTTTTTTGTAATAATTGCCGTTTATTATCGTTTTTCTCCCAAATTGTACGTATTATTTATTATTATATGCATAGTGAAGCAAAACGCGTAGTTTTGTAGTTGCTTACTGTGTTTATTAAAAACACATATTAAATTATTATATGTATTTTTAGCAGTATTACAAAACTTCGAAAAGTAGATACATTTTTGTATAAATGGAAGATGTATACAACCACTTTTATACATGGTTAATTAAATTTTATATTTTCTGATAACAATTCCGAACGTACAGGGTGTCCCATTTTGGGTACTTATATATATATATATATATATATATATATATATATATATATATATATATACTTGCGAGGTATCTCCGTTATTTTTATAGATAAAAAGTTGAGGGTTTTGTGACAGTGTGCTAATTTTTCGTAAAACTAAAGATGTCGTTAACAAAATTTTCATAGCACTTTTAGTTTTTAAGATTTTTTATTTATTTTTATTTTTTATTTTAGATCATTTATAAAATAACTTATCGAAAATGTGAAAACTGTTTCTTATATAACTTTTCCCTTAAAACTCAATGCCGCCTTTGGAATCAGTATACAGAGTCAGGTCAAAAAATTATTTTTATTTTTTTAAATGGAACACCCTGTATATTCACAGACTAAAAAATTTGGTTTTTTTTGTACCTTTTTAAAAATATATAACATTATGCACTTTTTCTCAGAAACACGCAAATAAATGACAATTTTCTGAAATTAAATGTTTATTTTAATAGTAGGCTATGGCTATTGATTATGACAACATGAAGTAAGAAATGAAAATTCTGAAGAAGCTTTGGAATTATATTTCCAAAGGTAAGTAAGCTATTATGGGTATGAAAATTTGTTTTATCATTATAAGTTTCTGCTTGTTAGATATCCAGAAAGAAGGCAACCGTTCTTTGAGATATTTGCTCGTCTAAAAGCAAATTTAGTTGAGCACGGATCATTTGTTCACCCGCGTCCTAAAACATACGACAAAGAGAACAGGGAAAGAAAAGAGATAGATGTTTTGGGATATATAGAAGCAAAACCTTCGTCCTCACGTGGAAAAATTGAGAAGGAAATTGGTGGGCCAAAAACTGACGGTCAAAGGATCTTGAACAAATGTAAGTATCATCCATACAAATTTAATATAGTGCAACATTTGCATCCTGGTGATGCCGAGCGCCGGGCATTGTTTTGCCAGTGGTATTTGCAACAAATAGATGCTAACGATCTATTTCGCAGACTTGTTGTCTGGTCAGACTTTGAAGGAGGTTTTTACAGCACGTAGATAACTAGTGAGGAAGTTATTCCAGAACTGCTCGCAAATATTCCATTAGCCCAATATAATGCTTTTTACCTACAGCAAGATGGTGCCCCAAGTCACAACTCTAGGCTCTTAAGGGAATTTCTTGATAATGACTTTCCTCAAAGATGGGTAGGTACCAATGGACCTGTTAGAAGGCCTCCAAGATCTCCAGATCTCTCAATTTTAGATTTTTTTATGGGGCTATATACAACATGAAGTATATAAAACACGATATGGCGGCATAGCAGAACTTCGAGAGGCATTTCATTTAGACTTATGAAATCTGTGAATGAGACCAATTTTTGTAATAATGTTATTTTTTAGTGTTTGTTATATTGTTACTTTATGTCATAAAAGTATTATTACAAACTTACTGCTATTAAAAAACTGGTGTTCTATTTAAAAAAATAAAGTAGGGTCCGATAACTTTTTGACTGGACCCTGTATACTAATTCCGAAGGCGGAATTGAGTTCTACGGGAAAAGTTATATAAAACATAGTTTTCACATTTTCGATAAGTTACCTGATCGCTGAGATACATGCATAAGATCACATTTGCAATTTAGCCCCGTATCTTAAAAACTAAAAGGGCAATGATAATAGTTTTGTTAACGGCATCTTAAGTTTTATGAAAAAGTAGCACACTGTCGCGAAAACCGCAACTTTTTATCTATAAAAATAACGGAGATACCCCGTAAAAGTACCCAAAATGGGACACCCTGTACTCTAAAGAGCGTTTTGGAACACAATTGCTTCAGTATTGCCTAACTTTAATACGCAATTTGAAAGCTATTGAATTTATATGAATTTGCTACAGCATGGACATACCCTTTTATCCAAGTTAGGACTTCAATCGATAATGTAAGTATAAACCCTCGTGAAATGCACTTTAACAAGTTTTTCGTAGTTATCTTATTTAAACAATAATACCGAGAGACACAATTTGTTTATTTGCGAATCATTCATTCAGAATTTGGTGCAATTCAGTATAATCAGAATTTTTTGCGTAGTCCTTCTACTACTCGTCTCTAGAGGATTTCAGCTGGGAATATGTTCATATGGTTTCGGTATGGAATATGCAATGTTATGCAAATCGAGTATATTCTATCATTATGACCTCTCGAGCATTTTGTTTGCTCTGCCTTCTTCCTTAACCTTATAATTCGGCGCAGTTGCCACAGCAAGTCAAGTTAAAAATCTGAAGTACGTAATTGATATAGACTGATGTTAAAACTGGGAAAATGATCATGATCAAGTAAATAAAAGAGGCGAGTATTGTAACGCGAAAAATTCACCATCCCAGATTTTTGCAATTATTTGCATTTTTGGGTCACTGAACTACGAAAAACATGTTTTTCTATTTCCGTCAGTCTGTCGGAAGTCTATCTGTCTCTACGCGGACATCTCAAAAATTACTCATTACTTACGATTGACTTCAAATTTTGGTCTTAAATCAAAAGTCATAAGGGGTGAAATGACTGCATTTTACTAAAAATTCAATATGACGGAACAAAATGACGGTCTCACAAAATTAAAAAAAATACTTCTAAAAAAACTACTTATCATGGACTTCTAAATTTGTGCAAACATGGAGTGTGATATAGGGATAAAATGGTATAATTTTTGTGTAAATCCATTAGGGAGGAAGAAAACAGCGGCCTTATTGAATGTTTAAAAATCCAGTATTATCCAACTGACATGAAATTAACATAAAAATCAGGTGTTCACTGGTAAATTTTTAATGAGAATGCTGTATGGCAAAACAAAATGGCGGCAAATTAAAATGTTAAAATATTCGGTAAAATTCCGTTTCTTTGAATAAAACCTTTTTATGGAGGAAAATAAGAAATAATATTTTGGTGTACAACTATGGTAAAATTAGTGCTGAAACTGAGCTTCTTATGTAGTTTTCATTAACTTTTTAGGTACACAATTCATTTTGGACTTTTATCGTTTAAGACTGAAAATTTAGCAAAACTTCGGTATTACATATGTTTTAATTTTTGCTTTGTTGCAGTTTAATTTATAGAAATATGGAGAACTTTTCAATCGCAAAAATTAATTTTGTTAACATAGCTTACAAATCAATTGACATCGATTTTCATTTTACAACGTAACAAATCATAAAAATAACAAGTTATATTCAAATTAGCCAAATTCTGATATTCTGCTATAACTAATGCAAATAATTTGAATTTATGAAACAAAGAGAAGCAAAAAGTTTGACAAATTCAGTAAATGAAAGTAAATACTTCCAAAATTCTAACCTTCAACTAGACACATCCATATTTACTGCTTGTAAAATAGTTTATTATTTAAATATTTCAAAAAAGGGTTTTAAATGACGAGCTTTTATTAAAACGCACTAAAGAAGAAAACATATTCTTGCCTCTAGGTCTCATTTAGAACTATGGAAGTATAAATTATGATAAAATAAAGATGTGTGGCGAAAATGTCGTCTTTAACAAGATACCACACTTTTATTATCACTCAAGCATTTAGGCCTACACCTTACCAAATAATTGTAATTGCATTATAAAAAAAAAGCTTGTCATTCTCTTTAAATATTATCTCATTTTTAATTTTTTAGTTTTTAGAATCTTTGAAATAAGTAAAAAATAAGTATTGAATCTAATAAAGGTTTTATTTAAGTTTTTAAAATCTAAAAAAGGATTAAATAAAGAAAAAATAATCGAGTCATTAACTAAACCACAACGAATTTATTTTTAGAAATATTTAATCAACAGTAAAAATTATGGTACGAGCTGGGATCGAACCCGCACCTCTAGATCTCTAGCCTATTGCTCTAACCAATTGCTCTATCGTACCATGGCCCGGCGTTCCTGATTGGACGTCAAACCTGACATTAAAGTCATGGTACGACCGGGAATCGAACCATCACTTATACGGGCATAACGTAAAAATTATAAATTTTCTAATATGGTCGGTACCTAATAGCCATGTCAGATTTGACGTTCACGCCCAGTCAGGAATGCCGCGTCATAAGATCAGAATATTTAGCAGGATCAACAATGGTGGTGATACTGCTGGGTTTGAATATGTACAAGTTCGAACGAATTGCTTACCAGTGGTACGATGGCACAATTGGTTAAGCAATGGGCTACAGATTCAGAGGTGCGGGTTCGATCTCCTATTCAAAACGAATTTATTGTAACAATTCTTCTGTTTTATTTTTTTTATATTAAACAAAACGCAGACTGTCAACTGACACAATGGCAACAATGTAACCGCTCAAATATCTTTTTATTTCTTCACACATTAACGAGAAAGGTAATGTCACAATTAAAAGTTGCCACGGTTGTTGTGATTGCCTATAAATGTAGCTCTACCTAAAAGAGTTTGCTAATCTTGCCAAAACCATTGTAAGACCGCATTAATGATTTTTATTTCTCTTCCATTTTTTCGGTATTCCGGAACAGTTTGACATGAGTTCTCTGTTTTACCCAGAAATGTTCATATTTTAAAAGCCCTTATAGTAAGGCAAAACTAGGTATATTCTTACATTTAAAACTAACATGTTCAACCCCCTTACGCGGTTCGCAGAATGGGATGAAAAAGTTTGAACACCCAAAAAAGTTTATTCTTGGTACACCTGCAACTGCCATACTGTCAAAGTTTTAACTTATTAACTAAAACAATAATTGAGCAAAAGTAAAGCCAATGGGATTAAGCATACAAAAATAATTTAAGGAATTATTGTTGAAAAAAATATGTTCTATTTAAAAGTATGAATACAAAATTATTAATGTATTCATTCCTATCTTTGTTCTATTTTCAAACGGAGAGCGACTAAACTTACTACAGACAATAATCACGCTTTTGAAAATTAACTAAATATCGTAGAATATAATTTTATTATTAATAACTTATTTACATCTTTAAGTAGGTCTAGATTTTATAAATCACTAATATAAGGGACGTATAACACGTAACATTCAGGGTGTGTCTAACAGAAGATAAAAAGACAAATTTTCATCGGCGTACATAAGCATCTGAGATTTATAAAACTGCTCGTACCCTTTTTTAAAAAAAGGGGTTTATTTGTCTTGCTTATTTAAAGCTGAAAAACCGTCTACGTCTGACAACACCGCAACGGTGGTCTTCAGCTTAGAGGTGATTCGGATTTCCTTGTTTTTCCAGCAGCAAAAAGGCGTAAATTGAGGGATAATGTAGGCGAAATAACCCGTCCTTAAAATAAATTTTTTTACAGGACCTGCTGCTGGTAAGCCTAATTTGAATTTAGTTCATGCGAAATAACTTTGTTCTAAGCCCTTGTTTAGAGTAATTTATGTATTTCGTCACTAGTTTTTTTGGTTAGCATGAATACTTGAAGACAAATAAATAAATAGTTACAAAAGAATATATCAATTTACTAATATGTTTAAACTACAATATCAATTTTTTATCATCTAATGTTTGGGTTGTTTTTTATGTTTATCTAACAAACATTAAGATCTGGACTTGATGCAATGAGGAAGATGTTTCATAAAACTGTTTCCATTTAAATATTAAGAAAACAAACCATATAGCGTTAATCTCCATATAGATATTATTGCTACATTCGAACATCAAAAATTCCCGCTTTCTCCTTTTTCGCCAGGGGATCAAAATTTAAATTTTATTGACCATAGAAAAAAATCATTCAAAATGCATATTTTAAACTAAGAATTAAATACAATTTTTAAGGTTTTTTTTAAATACTTACTCTAAACTAAAATTTCTTGATTCTTTAATTCTAAGTGGTCTTGATTGTTGTGATTCAATTTATCATAAAAGAATCAGTTTTAACGATAAACATAAATTACAAGTTTCTCATAATAATTGCATCACGTATGCAACTGATCTTACATAATATGATTAAATATCTCCAATTTTTAGTAGATTTAAATTAACTAGATTCTAATTGAGACGCAAAACCACTTATTTTGTTTTATGTAAATACTAGAAATATATATATATATATATATATATATATATATATATTTTTACATATATACATATATATATATATATATATATATATATATATATATATATATATATATATATATATATATATATATATATAAAGATATATATATATGTATATATATATACAGGGTGATTCACGTGGATGGACCGTTTTTTCTGGAGAACGGATTGATGGATCCTTCTGAAATTTCGGTTACTTACATAAATGACCTTGATCTACCGTTTTAAAATATTTTCAGCCTTACAGTGTTGCCGGTTATACTCAAAACCGGTGGCAACATCGCTATTTTAAATGAAATGCCCTATATTTTTTTACATTTTCTGAAACTACGCGTATTTCTGAGCAACTTTTCTAAATACTTCCCTATACCTAAGTGTAGCCGTTTTTCAGGAATTAATTTATTTAGAATATTTTTAACGAAAACAACACTTCAAATAAATCTGAATTTCTCCCAACTCTAAAACAATTTTAATCTGAAATTTGGGATGCGGTTAGATAATGCCCTTAGGTATTTGATTTTTTTGTCATATTTTAGTTGAAGTATACATGCTCCAGAAATAGATGCATGTAGGTAACTTACAAAAGTGCGAGAAATTCGATTTTTTTATGAAACACCCCGTTATCCTACTGATTTGAGTAGCTGATAAAAGTAGCTTTCTAATAATGTATACTTTGCCTATACCTAACTTTTCAAGTTTTTGATTTATAAGCATTTCTTTATGAAATATCAGAAAACATGTCATTTTCAATGACTATTTAATGTTGATTTTAAATGGAACACCCTGAATTTTTTCCTTTTATTCGATTCAGCATTAATTTTTGAATGAAAAATGCCAAAACTATCCTATAATACCTATTTTTGGTCATTTTAACATATTAAGGTTTTTTATACGGAATAACGGAATGGACGCAAAACAAGCGCTTTGAAAGCTTTTAGACAGTAGGCTGTGAAAAAGCAACGCCACGCTATTGACAAGCTTGCCATGATGATTTAACTCTTAATTTGAAGTAAGGCTGACATTTTTTTATTTACGAAAATGGCTGAAATATTTGATAACAATTATAATCTTTCTCATATTTGTGATTTGTTTGTAATCTTTGGTGATTTAACAAAATTTATGCTAGAGCATGTCGCGTATTTAATGAAAAATATCCAGAGTTAACTCCAATGACGAAGAAAAAATTCAAACGCGTACAAAGGAATTATGTTTTGCATGGAACTTCGGTTTGTCCAAGACGCCGTGTGAGACTTGTCACCGGAGATGAAGATATAGAAATTATGGTGCTGGCATATTTTTATGCTTTTCCACGAAGCTCAATACGTAGTGCGGAGATTCATTTAGGAGTAAGTTATTCTTCTATTCAAAGAATGCTTTCCAAACATCTTATGCATAATTTTAAAGCAAATACTCTTCATGAACTATTGCCTACCGATTTTCTGCAAAGAGTGGAATTGTGTGAAATGCTTTTAGTGAGAACTCAAGAGGATCCAGACTTTTTAAAGAAAATAATTTGGACTGACGAATCCAAGTTCATATATATATATATATATATATATAATCACTATTGGTCTACCGATATTTTATTGTCGAACGGAATATCAACAAATATATATTTTTATATATATATATATATATATATATATATATATACGTGTATATATATATATATATATATATATATTGAAATTTTGCAAACCGTGGTGTCGGATTTTTTGGATAGTTTACCTTTAAACTTAGCTGTCCGCGTTTGGTATCAGTTGGATGGAGCTCCAGCTCATTGTACGGATTTGGTCAGTAATGAGCTGAATATTATGTTTGAAGATCAATGGATTCGCAGGCGAGGTCCATGGAACTGGCCTCCTAGATCACCTGATCTAAATCCTTTAGATTTTTTCTTGTGGGGGCACATTAAAAATTTAGTATACGATGGAACATTAATAAATAGTCGAGAAGAACTTTTAAATCGGGTTCATGCAGCTTTTGGTAGTCTACAGCCAGAACAAATTAGAAGATCTACAACATCACATGTAAAAGAAAACATTTTGAAATGCCTGAGACTAAATGGTGGCCATATTGAATAATTATTGTAACTGTTATTTTCACTTTTATTATTATATTATTTTTGTTGTATTGTTGGTTTTAAATAGTTAGGCTATTGTTTTATTCACCTGTTTAACAATATTTTTATTTATGTATACGTAATCTTTTTCTATTATTAGGTAGGTACATAATATTCATTTCTTTTTTTTCCCACTAAAGTCTGAGGTAAAGTGTAGTTCCTTTGCATACATTCAATTTTTTTAACTAATTATGGTTAAATCTGGATGTTTTTCATTAAATAAGTGACAGGCTCTAGCATAAATTTTGTTACACTCCTCAAAAGTTACAAATAAATCGTAAATGTCAGAAAATCAGTACTATTATTGTTTAATTATACTGCCATGGAGCCTTATATTAATTGTTTTCATGGCACACTACTACTAGAATCATTAAAAATTACTTGTTTTATGATATTTCATAAAGAAATGCTTATAAATCAAAAACTTGAAGAGTTAGGTATAGGCAAAGTATACATTATTAGAAAGCCACTTTTATCAGCGTCTCAAATAAGTATTGATATACAGGGTGTCCTATTTAAAAAAATCGAATTTCTCGCACTTTTGTAAGTTACCTACATGCATCTATTTCTGGAGCACCCTGTATGCTTCAACTAGAATATGACAAAAAAATCAAATACCTAAGGGCATTATCTAACCGCATCCCAAATTTCAGATTAAAATTGTTTTAGAGTTGGGAGAAATTCAGATTTATTTGAAGTAAAAATATTCTAAATAAATATTC
>JAUTXW010004862.1:2500-182500 GCA_030620095.1 Kuschelorhynchus macadamiae | reverse complement strand
GATTCTTCAGATAGAAAATATTAAATGAAAAAGTGACACCAAATATAAACTAGCACCTGATCTATGTTTTTTAAATCGCGGAGATTAAAATACGGGTAAAGAATAATTGGAATTTGGCATTATACCAACGTATATATTATTATTTACACAAGTTGGGTTTTCCTACTTTTTCACAAAAAAAACTTTAGGCACTAGTTACCGTAATCACGAACTCAAAAACAGATGAAAATAAAATGTATATTAATGAAAGGTTTACAAATGTCGAAAATTTGAAAAATAAATTAACGACTTTTTTACATAATTTGCAACTAAGAAAATAAAAATATAGTTGCTTCTGTTACAAATGTGGGAAAGTATAGAAAGTATAGATTTCGGGCTTATTACTCTTGTTAGGTACTCGACTTCAGTAACAGAGTGCGGCAATGGAACTACACTTGAATTCAGACTAAATGAAATGGGTAATTTTAAAATTAATTTAGGTAAGTGAATTTAATTTAATACTAAAAGGAAAATAATATTGGAATTAGTATTTCACTTAATTTTGATGTCTTTATTAAACATTTACCATATTAGTCTTGGTTTGCCAAAAAATACTAAGGAAAACATATTTATAAAGAGTAACTGAAAAAAATCTTAATTATTGTTTTAAGTAAAGTTTTTTTTATTTTTATACTTCTGGCAGATCGAAAAGTATAATTGTTTACCTTAACTTTTTATATTATTTAAGTGGTTTAGTGTTTTTATGGTGCGCTTATAGTGTCTTGATCTCCATAAATACATATTATTTTATTATGAACTTGGCATAATTCGAGGGTCGACATTTAATACAGTTGGGCAAGTTAAAATGCAGTTACGAACGGAATGAGTGTAAAACATGCGAAGTTAAAATTTTAAGGGAGAGTAATTTCAATTACTTACCGGCATAGTCTGACTCCCGTGCAAGCTATTAATGGCTGCTTGTGCTTCTTGATGTGAGCTGTACTTCACGAATGCACAGCCTGAAATAAAAGAAACACGTTTAGAAAAAAAATTCTATCGTGTTTTATTTTGTCCACTTCTATGAGCTTTTACATGTTTATTCTTGGATCTAGAAGTAATAAAGCAATTTGTAGGGTTCTTAATTAAATTTTTCACGTTTGTTATCGAAAATTTCATATACTTTTAAATATCAAAGTTATATGGCATATATTTTTATAAATGGGGCTCCCCTGTATACCTTTTATTTATACTAGGATTAATGCGTTTATCTTTAAAATCCACAGAGAAAATTAATAAAAATCTTGCTATAAAAGTCTGTGAACCATGATGGAATTAATCGGAATACATTGCTTGCTATGGCAGAGTTTTTTCAAATTTCAATTTAGGTATTTATTATTAGAGACATAAGATCTATTTAATAGGCATATTGTCTCACTTAAAAATGAACGTAGGTCTTTGACAAAAGCACATATGAAGAGCCGGCGGGAAAAACGATAAATGTCGCAAATTTGTACATTTTGTCAGAAGCGTTTTTAAGTATAATTTTGTACTATTTGTATTATTATAACTCCCAATTTCTAATGACAGCATGCCTTATACACGGCTCGTATAATTACCATATCAACAGCTAATTAGAATAATAAGTTTTTAAAGTTTTCCGAAAAAATATCCGAAACCTGCATACTTACTAAAAAAATAATGCTGAGCTCTACAGTTTTGCGAAAAGCGGAATTTTTACAGAAAGTTTTATTAACCAAAATATAGTCAAATATAATAACATATACTAATAAATATCTGAAACATTATTTATAAATTCTTATGCAATTAACATCTATTTTTACTTTTCTTTGTGCGTTTTTCTTTCTGTGATATTTTTTTTCTGGGCTTTTCATGAGTATACTTTTTTGTGTGTTGAACACCCACCATTGTCTTTTCCTGAAATTTTCCTCATTATGAGTAGCTTCTTTTTATTAGGGATGAAGTATGTTTCTTTCATTTTTTAAATTTTTTTATAATTTTTAGTTTAGAATATCATAATGTGAGTTATCTTTCATTTCTTTCATTGAAAGAGAGATGTCACTGCGTTGACGTTAATTTTTTAAACATTTTATTTTATCATCATTTCGTCCCGCCGTTAGATTTGCATCAAAACCTTAACAGTTCATCATTACTTACATCAGCGTTTATTTTTATGCAAAATTTAAATGTGGCATAGAAATACAAGGCAATTGAATAAGGAGATTTTTTGTACTCATTTGAATATACGAATAGTGGTAAAAAAATGAAGCGAAGCCTCCTCTAAACGCACATATTTAGTTGTCACAAATATTAAATTCAAAATATAATAAAATATTAGTAATATTTCCTAATATATATATAACTCAAAAAGTATTAGTTCAGCTCTGTATATTAATTTGACAAAAGCAACTTATATCGTAAAAACAACATTTTTGTATGAAGGAGATAAAAGATAACTAAATTAAGTTTAATAACAAACACTTTTGATGTTACAGGGGGTGTTTTATATTTTATTAGGACAACTTAGCCTCTTCGTACCAGATGTCTCTTCTGCCGTAACGTTTTTATTAAAACTCGTAAAGAAATTTATTTAATATACTTTAGCTCCACTATAGTTCCAAATGGGCTATTACCCTTGTCGCACCGGCTATCAATTTTAACACCATTGCTTAGCTTTTTATTTCATTCGTTTGAAAAACTAGGTTAGTTTTAATACACGATTCTGATCAATAAGTAGTTTTGCCAATTTAAAAAAAAAAGTGAAAATGTTTATTCAAAATTATAACTTTTTTTATAATTGAATCAGCAGAAAAAATTTAGTAAGATTTTTTTTTGAAAATATAAGTTATCTGCAAAAACTCGGGCCCTTTAACCTTCAAGACCAAGCCTGCTTCTTGAGCATCATTTGGTTACGAATTACTTACTATATATATATATATATATATATATATATATATATATATATATATATATATATATATAGTGTTAATTCGCTGCTACAAAAAATGGAGAAATATCTTTCTGAAATTATGCAACCAGCTGTTGAAAAAGCTGATTCATTTGTAAAAAACTCGGAGCATTTGACTCGAATTATATGAGACATCGTTCTCGAAAAAAACGATATCATAGCAAGCCTAGATGTCAAATCGTTATATTTCAGTATTCCCATCGACGAAGCATTGGACAAGATTGCTATGAACAAGGATTTCCAAGCACATATAATACAACTCTCAGAGCATTGCCTTAAAAATACTTATTTTTCATTTAAGGGGCATAAACAAATGGATGGTGCTCCAATGGGATTCTCGCTATCGCCAGTAGTCGCGAATTTATTTATGATATACTTCGAGAAAGAAGCTTTTGAGAAAGCAAGTTTAAAGCCCAAATTATGGATTCGGTATGTGGATGACATATTTGTTATATGGCAACATGGTCATGCAGAGCTCGAAAAATTTCTGACTCACGTGAATTCAATCCACCCCAGAATACCATTTACTCTAGAGTTAGAGGAAAATAACAAACTACCATTTTTAGATGTTTTGGTCACAAAACTGCATAACGGACATTTCGAGTACAACGTGTACAGAAAACCAACACATGCAGACAGATATTTAGATGCAAAATCACATCATCACCCATCACAAATTCAAGCTGTGGCAAATACCCTAATATCCAGATCCGTGCGATTAACTGAATCACAGACGAGACAAAACGAACTTAAGGTAAAATCTAGTGCTTTAAGGAAAAATGGCAGCACAAATCGCACCATACAGAAAGCTCTTAATTCACAGGGTTCCCGAACAACGAACAACAAAAATTATGAACCGGGAAAGCAACAGGTAGTCTTACCATATGTAAAAGGCACAACAGAGAGAATCGGAAGAATTCTTAGGAAACACAACATACAAACAATACACAAGCCACAAACAACTATAGGTAAACTACTTGGAAACCCAAAAGATAAAATCAAAGTGGAAAACCACGGAGTATACAGCATTCCGTGCTAGGAAGTGAAAAGTTGTATGTGGGACAAACTAACAGGCGAATATCAGTAAGATAGGATGAGCATAAACTCAGCATCAGAAATAAACAAACAACCTCAGCTTTATTCCTACATCATCAGGAAACCGGCCATAAAATAAATTTCGATGGGTAGAGGGAGATTCCCAATATAAAACATTATAATACCAGAATAATCCGAGAAGCCATAGAAATTGAAAACAAGGTGATTTGAATAAAAGGGACGAATCATCAACTACCAACAGTATGGAAGACAATAATCGACAAATCTAAAATCGCAAAAACTCAAGCCCAATTAGCGTAACAACAACAGCACCATCCGGAAAACATAAATAACGACCAACGGCCGCGCAGATATAACCTTCGGCCCCGGGTGGGGGTATAAAAGGAAGCGTCGCAGTCACCAACACTTCAGCCTCTATTCGGACGCAAGAAAGAAAGCTTCGAAAATGCCAAATCTGTTTTTGACGAAACGTCAGCAAAAATGTTCTTTTCAGAACGACAGTAGTGAAGGGATGTACACCCGAAATGAAAACACATTATATATAATTATATATATATATATATATATATATATATATGTATATATATATATATATAAATAAGAAAGAAATTAACGGCCATTCGGACAAAATATTCTGCCTGTGGTAAACTTATTCAAGTATAGGGTCCCAAAATCGGTCATATATATATATATATATATATATATATATATATATATATATATATATAATAAATAAGGAAGAAATTAACAGCCATTGGGAAAAAATATTCTGCCTGTGGTAAGCGTATAGGGTCCAAAAATCAGTCATTATACTGACAAGACTTTAAGCGCTTTTCATCATCTCTACTGGCACAATTGACGACGTTTCGCTCTATATGGGGCTCATCAGGCCAATGCAGCCGTGTGGTAGAGACGATGGAAAACATTCAACGGTATGTTGAATAAAAACGATGAAAATATTAGGCAGTGAGATATTAATCCATCTATGGGAACAAATGCGAGGTTTGTTGTTCATACCTCTTTAGTAATGTTAAAAACATTATACTGATAAAATGAAAAATTATGCACGACATACTCAGGTTTTCATTGTTTTTGTGTAAGCCGTGCGATACCAATTATTTTATTGACGAAAAGACGGCCCCCAAAAGTTTGAAATCCCGGCTTTTTAGGCCAAAGTGTTAATGACTTACATGATTTTAGAAACCAAATATCTGCTGCTTATTAACCTAATCTTAGTACAGTACTTACAATCAAAAAGTAATTATAATATATTCAAAGTGTTAATAAAAACAAAATTATAACGTCAGTAGATACATAAATAAGGAAGAAATTAACGGCCATTCGGACAAAATATTCTGCCGTCTTTTAGCCATTTCGTTGGCATTTGGTTCTTTAATGGTAGGTACTTAAGACAACATATAAGTATAGAGATTCTTATATTAACAGACGTTTCGCCCAGAATCTAGTCTTCATCTGTGCTAAGACAATTGTTAATTTTTTTTAAATGTTTAGAATATTTATTTAGTTCGACTCACCTAAAGAGATCACTCCTTAAATATCCGATAGTTTCATCGGGTCACATAGTAAAATTTCATTAAAAAAAATACAAACTAACATTTATCACAACGGATATAATATATATATGTGTATATATATATATATATATATATATATATATATATATATATATATATATATATATATATATATATATATATATATATATATATATATATATATATATATATATATATATATATATATATATATATATATATATATATATATATATATATATATATATATATATATATATATATATATATATATATATATATATATATATATATATATATATATATATATATATATATATATATATAAATATATATTAAACTTTTTGAACACGGCACATAAAAATAAACAAAGTTTAACTAAACATTCCAGTATTCATAAAAAAATTTAAAGAAGCTTGAATTAAGATATATATGTTCACATATTTTTTAAAAGGTCTTAACGTTTGAAAGCCATTTCGCATTGATATATCAGGATACGGTCAAAATCCTCGTAAACGTTGGTATTAAGAAGGGCAGATCGTTTCGTGTTTTTTACGATAAGGGTGTCGGGCTACACAATGCCGCGTTATAAAATCTTTCATGTTTAGTAGTAAAATAAATCGTTCGTATACGATTTTAAAAGAGTAATATTTTTTTAAAATTACTATGCGGATTTTAAAGGGCAACTCTTGCTACAAGTAAATGATAAAATCAGTTATTTTTGCTTCCCTCGTAAAAGGGAAATTGTAATCGTGGAAAAATCACCCACCGACATTTTTTTAGATCTTGACCTTTCAGGGTCTCTAGATGTCGAGAAATATGCTTTTTTAATTCCGTCCGTCTGTCTGTCTGCTTGTTTCGTCAAAAATTAAGAACTATCTTGGAATGACCTGGTAAAATTTAGGTAAAAATCCAATATAGCTGAACAAAATTGCGATTTAACGAAATCAGGCAACATAATCTCATAAAGAGAAGGGCCACTAACAAGAAGATTGGAAACTAAATTTGACTTTTACCTGTCAAGAAGACATTTCCGGATTTCCCTCTGGTTTTGGAAGCAATGACCATTTACAATGTCTCAAGATTTTAATTGAAAAATCGATGGAATATAATAGACCTTTAGCCTTCATCTTTGTTGACTTCCATAAAGCATTCGATACGGTAGAATTGTTAGCTATGCTAGAGGCACTTGTTAGTTACTTAGTTAGATTAAGGCTGAAGTTAAGTAGATTGTATTAAAGCTCTCACCTGCTATTATATAATTATGTAATACTGTAAAAAATTTCAAAAACAATAAGTTACTATTAATTAATTTTGGAGAAATTATTTTTTCTCATTTGATTTCCTTTTAATATTCGTAAACTATACTGTATATCTCAAGAAAGTTTTGCACTTGTTCGTTATCACTCTGGCTATAGAAAATAGGATTTTTTCAGTCAATATATGCAGACCTAAGTATTCAAATTTACTAAAAAATGAAGAGATTTCAGATTAAAGCTAATGCCTCGAAATATGAAACATGGAATCATCAAAAATGAAAGTATTTATAAAAAAATACTCTTTTAATATGAAGAATATACATATGTATTTTCCTATTTTTGGATATTTTATTCTCTAGATGAAAATAGGAAATATATAGCACCGTTGTAGCTACTGCTCAAAAAGTAAATTAAAATGGATTTTATATAAGATTCTGGCTTGAATCCGGACCACCTTATTAGTGTAATATCCAGTATAGACATTTTACTGCTATTTTCTTTTTAACTTATTTCTCTGTTTTAGTACGTTGCTTCTTCAAGACATTAAATTCATAACTAATACTTTGTCTCATTTAGCCAACTTATAATACTCATTTTTAATCAGGAAATAAACGTAATATATTTGCTAGTCTGGAAGGATATCCGGCTTTGTCCATAGAAACAACATAATTTTCAGGAATCGATTATTAGATTTCAAAAAAGTAATCGTTAAAAATATGTGTGTTCATTCCTTTATAGTCATTGTTAGCTAAATTTTACTGAAATACGAGTAAAACTTCCTTTAAAAATTCTCCATTACTACACATATAAACTATTATTTAGAAATTTGAAGACTTCATCTTGCCAGAATTTATTTTTAAAATGTCCTTTTGTCACCTACATCCACCATAATTTGTCATCCTCAATATCCTTTAATTTGAAGAGATATAAGAAATTACTTAATATAAAAATATAGGGTTTATATTCTCTGGATTATTATTATTATGTATGTATAGAGGTGTCTCAAAGATGTGTAGTGTTAAATAGAATATCGTAGATTACCCTAAATGTCCATCAAATATATACCTTTTTACCGAATCTAAATATATAGATTTGATAATTATATTATTTTTAATGACACCTAGAAATCTGAAAAAAACCCTGCCCTGAAAAGGATTAGATTTCCATGGATTCCAGCATGTAGCAAACATTCTACTTCTGACTGTTGTCAATATTTTCAGGTCTTTTTGAAGGTAAAGATGCATATGTACAATCAGCAAGAGGATACTCATTATAAAGCGTTTCATTTAAAATCGATGTATGCTTTACCTGCTACACATTTTTGTCACGTTTGGTATATATCAAAAATATCTTCGCGTAATCTATATAATAAATACTATAACTTCCATGTTTTTCTTTTTTTTTTCTATTTCTTCAAATTAAACCAATAGTTGTCAGTTATTGGCAGTCCACTGTTGGTTTTATGTAAAATATTATGTCTTTTACCTAGATGAAGTTAATAGTACGTTATTATGTGTAAATAATTTCTTCATTTGGGTAATCTCTCTAAAGAGTGTAAATATAAGAATAAATGAAAAATATTAAATCAGCATAAAAGACATCTTTCGCCGCTAAGGCCAATCCCTCCACACCTTTATTCGCCTCGACGCTAATTTCTTACTTCAAGCTTTAGGAAATCTTTCTTAAGCTAAATGGAAAATATGAAAGAAAAAAAATTCCCTTAAAAAGAACTGAGGCAAATCTGTGACTGACGAGCTGTGGTAGTTCATTCCTGTAAAAAGCAAAAACACTACCTCTCCCAGCAGGCGTGAAGTTTCTCTTTGTGACGTTATTTACCGGAAAAATAACTTCACTGGCTATTAACTTCGCGAAAAGAGCGTTTTCTTTGAGATAAAGCGCGAGGAGTTTTTACCATACAAAAGTAAAAGTGCATACTTAATGTTGGAAAATAAGGCTTTTAGGGTAATATTAAACCTTCATTTATATTTATTATTTTTAAGTAAATTTCAAGTATGCGTTAATCTTAAACAAATACTTACCTAACTTTAATTAATTTTAAAACGATTAATTGGTATATGGATGCTAAAACTTGAGAATTGCAACTAATATAGCGAAGAAAAACGATATGTGGAGCAAATAATTTAAATATTTACGGTTGACGTCTTGTACAACTAGTAATGGTTGCGTAATAATGTTATTGTTATTATTATGTCTAAATAAATAATGTCTACATATAAATATCTATGTATGATTAATAATAAATAATAAAAAGTCTACGTATTGGACAAATAAAATCGGTAATATCGCCTTTACCCACAACATCCCTCGTACAGAATTCTGCTGCGTAAGCACGTATAACATAGTTTATATATGCATATAACTAATTAGTAACAACTTTGTACAAATTCCAAAAACTGTAATTTATTTAATTTTTTTAAAGTTATTACCAAACAACTGCAGCAGACCCTCAGTACAATGAACACGTACAATAATGAACTACTTCAAATAGTGAACACAGATGTTCATTGTGTGTTCCATAGAGAGAACTAGGCACTCGGGATTGGGAACCTAATCACTTTGAACGTCAAAACAAAACAATTTTCTTATTTGTAACTTGTGATTTGTAATCTATTTGGTGGTGTAGTGTTAATCGTGCTTTTCAGCCAGTGCTAAATGGTAATGCCGCTGTTAAGTGAGCATCAATATACTGTGAATTCATTTAATTGAAAACTGAGCGAGAGAGAAACAGTTACAAATACATGTTAGGGTAATAGTATTAGCCAAAAAATACGGTGTTTTCGAAATAGAAAGGCGAATATTTTGAAGAAAGTGAGCAACACGTTTGTAGAGCCAGATAAAATAAAAACTCTCAGGTCGTAATGTCCTAGAATGGAAAACGCTTTATACAATTGGTTCTTAAATTAAAGAGAAAAACATGCTCAGTTTCAGGCTTAATGATGTTTGCATGGGGAACACAAAAACACTAGTTTTCTGGTGGATGATTTCCTTGATACGATACCTAAAAAATTCGGGGAAAAAAATTGTCATTTGCAACAGAAGTGATTCTCTTCTCTAAGAGAACATTGTTACCATAAATAGACGAACTTCATCTATTGAAGCATCGTATTTAAAATGAGGATCTGCTGTATACAAGAAACTGATTCCTGAGAATACATACTAGAAGCTGAAAATCCACGAACATGTGAAGCTTTAATCCCCCATCCATTTAATCAGGAATAACATAAAATTACTAATCATTCACTGTCATCACTGTTCCATTATTTTACTGCTAACACTTTTTTTATGTTATAATTGTTTTAGGTTAGAGGATTTTTAACTAACCAAAATCTGTGAGTCAGTGCAGTGCTTTTGTTGGACAATGCGGTAAGCCACCCACCGGCAAATGAGTTAAGAACCGCTGATAGTTCAATTCGCTTGAATTTAGTTAAAATGTTGGCATAATGATGATGAAGAGAATATTCACTTATCTATTTTAAGGTTACGAATGCGTAATGAAGAAATTGACTTTGCGAAGTCGGAAATTGCAAACTAGTTACATCGTGTACAATTGAACATGTAATTGAAAATGATGATGATGACAATGATGTATAACAAGGTACAGACCTAGTCTATAATCGCAAGATATTACAAGTAATGCATTAAAATATGAGATGGTATAGTGGACGGAAGAGCATGGTAAAATCAAGTAGACTATTCCAGTATGCTCGTTGTACATTACCTAATGGTTCAAATTCATAAAAAGAAAAATTACGTAATTTTTTGACAAAAAGTTTAAAAAGATAACGCGCTTACATTTATTTTATGATTATATAAAACCGGATTTTTGTGCAAACTTTTATTAAAAAATATTCTTTTAACATTTTCTGAGACCGTTATTTTATTCCGCCGTTGTGGATTCTTATCAAAATATTACTATATCATCACTATATGACTTCGATTTTTGACTACATTCTGATATGTAGTGTTCAGCTAAAACAGATTAAACAATTTGTTTATTTTTAATACTTTGTTCATGTACTTTAAGTCTGATATTGAGCGTTCTGTTTCTCCCACAAACACTTCTCCACATGAGCAAGAAATTTTATATACTTCTTCTATTTGAAAAGGTACAAATCTTTCGGAGATCGCAAGCACTGTCCGATCTTCTTATGTGTATTGAAAATTGTATGTATGTCGGACCGCAGAAATAATCATCCCATTTTAACTGTAATGGCAGGTATACAGGGAAAAACAACACTACCACAGTATATATATCTAAAGAATTTCGATTATTACCTGTTGGCCGGCTGATTTCAGCCATCTCCGGCGTTTAGTCGGAAACCAATCACATTTAGGGTGGCTCGCGCTTATATCTGACTTAGTTTTCTCTGAGTGCTACGTGGTGAGCGAAAAATGGAAAAAGTAAAAGCGTTTTATTATGTAGTTAACGGTTGCAATAGCAAGCAGGGAAGTGGAATATCATTTTTTAAATGTCCAAAAAATGCCGAGCGGTAAAAAACAATTTGTGTCTGGATTTCTTGACCAGATGTTGTTCAGATGCCGTAAATGAAGTTTTAGTAAACATAACTCCAAAATTAATTGAGCATGCCAACGATTTATGCGATTCTCTAAAAGCTATTAACAACCCTTTAACAGTATTTGCTAATGATTACGCAAATTTTGAAACTGCAGAAGGTAATGCATTAGTTTATGTCACAGGGTATTTATTAAAAAAAACTTTATTGCATCATTGCTGCGATACCTGTATAGAGTTTAATAATCAAAATGTTTTATCTGAACAAGCGACGCTTTTCTGCAATTTCAAAGCTTAGCATTTTTAAAAAACAGAATTTGGGGGCTTAATAGGACCCCCTACAAATTGAATAGATTTCATTATGAAATTAAAATAACAATTAAAAAGTGAATTTTCCAAAATAGCTTTCAGTCATCCATGTAAAGATTTAACTATTGTCTTGCACTTTACACAAGAGTGCGTATATATTTTGGTTTAAAATTTGTCAATTGTGACATTAAGAATTGCAGGGTTAATAAAAAAAAACATAAAACTAATTATTTTAAAAAAAATTATGGAAGTTTAGATTCTCAAGTATTGTAAATAAATATTTTGTGTATGAGTTAGTGTAAGAATATTGTGACAATTAAACAACTTTTGGATAAAACCTCGCTTTCATTAAAATAATAAAATATTAGTAATTATAAAGCCTTTGATTTATCTATAGGCCTGTATTAATAATATAAACAAAACTAATCTTAAATGTGTTTTTAAAAGTCCATAAATAATGCAGGTGTTCGGCTGCTAACTTAAGTGTTAAGATACCTGGAGGACTTTCTAACATTAGATGATTTTTTTTAATTACTTTGATTTTATATACAAAAAACAATCAGTTCTACGATATAAATACATTAACTTATATTAAGATAGAACATAAACTAGTGTTGAGCGAGACTTTTTATCGACTTACTATGTTTTATGTAAAGGAGTAAGCTTTTTATTAAATAAACTTTCATTAGAATCGTAGTTTTATTGAAATATAATTTTGATTAATTTAGTTGTTGCATAATAACGCAATATAATGTAGAAAATTTAAATAATCAGAAATTTATTATATTTTTATCTAGGCCAGTGTTTTAGTTTGACATTATCACCCGTAATTATTATTGTATTTGATGCTATTTATGCGCCCTCGTATTGACTAGGGCACATTGAGACGCGGCATGACGGCGAATTTTCTTTGATGCCGAAACATCAACAATACCGACACGAGTAGGTCTACTGCTTCGTTATATGTATATATATATATATATATATATATATATATATATATATATATATATATATATATATATATATAAATCTTTCAGCTGAACGTGTAACATCTTCAGTGCAATACCAATTCTCTCGCAGAGTCTCTCGGTCAGTTTCGCTGTTTCCCATGTTATAGCTCTAAATTCTCACAATTTTTTTTCCGTTTTGAAACCACTTTCTATATACGTGAGGTAATATGTAAATTATCCCGGTTTTATAAAGTAACACTATATATTTTCCCGGTACATATTTAAATAAGTTAACTGTTTGCTTAGAGAAGCTATAAAAGGGCCTTTAAATTTCCGCCGAGACGGGTCCAAGTTAAAAATTTAATTAGCTTTTCATTAATTGCCTTAGCGAATTTCGCAAAAGGCCTAAAGCTCTGTAATTGGCTTTGGATTTTCATTAAGCTCTGCTGCTAATTTCGACATTTACCTGATATTCTACGTTGCAATATTGTATCCGATGAAGACTGATTGTGCCTTCAGAAAATTTAACTTAATATCAGGGAAAGTAGCAACAAAAAATACCAAAGGAAAGATTACTAAAAATATAAAATATTTTATTTAAATAGACTTTTTTAACCTTCAATGCCCTGTTTGGTTGATGTTTCCTTCGTAAGAGGCATTTTCCTTAACTGCCAAAAAATAAAAATCCATTATAGGTGAATACTAAAATAAAAAAGTATTTTTTAGTATAAATCATAACAGTCTCAGTGGTTGAATTCGGTACTGGGAGTTTTACTAAAAACAGACATTTTCTTAAATTTTTTTCTTAATGAGATTGAGAATGTTTTTCTTACGAAAGCTCTAGGGTATATAAGGTGTTACGAAAAAGCGTGCAAAAATATTGTATATTTTTAATAATTCAATAAATTATCCTGTATACACAAATCAAAAATCAATATTTAAAGGAATCTAACTGGAAATTCCCTTATGGTTTCCTTATTTTGTATACAAAATTGAAAGAAAAGGTAACTTATGTACACTGTGTACCACATTGCTTGTAATCACAGGGTTTCTCGGTAACCAGCAGAGATAGATTTTTGCGGTTTTCGCGACTCTACCTCAATTTTTCGAGAAACTTTGAATGCCGCAAACAGAATTGTGCCAGATTGTTTCGTTCCCGAGATACAGAGTGAAATAGAAATTTTGCGCTTTTGGGGGTGGTATCATATTTCGGACACCCTGTCAGATAAAGAAAAGGTAAAAACTGCTATGGATAGATATTTTTACGTAGAGTCCAGTGCTGTAGTCGAAATTTTTTTTAGACAAACTGTTTTTGAGATATAGCCCAAACTTAGTATTTTTTAAATGGGACACCCTGTATTTTTTGGTTCCAAACAATTTGCCTTTTTTTTCTCTTTAAAATGATGTACTATGCACTTTTGACGTAAACTAAGCCTTATAAACGCAATATTAAAAGAAAAACGTAAGTTGGCCATGGAAATATGGCATGGAAACAAAAATCAAAACTATTTGTTTCTTAGATATATCAAATATTGCCGTGTTTATCCTCTTGTCATACGAGTTACCAATAATTCTAACAGGTAAATTAATAGATATTCAGAAGAAATGAATAATTTTGAAAATAGTCATAAGTATGATATGATGGTTTGTTTTATTGAATGTCATGAAAACAGTGATCAAGCATCTGATTTATATTTTAGCAGGTAAGCACCAAGCGCTTAAATTGTTATGAACCTCCTTTCAGAATTTTTTTTTCAATTCCACTTTGAGTTATGGACTATTTCCAGAAGCTTTTTTTAGATCGTAGATATCCAGGAAGGCCTAAGCCACACAAGGCAATTTTTCGCTGAATTAAATTTAATTAATGATGGATCATTTTCAAAGCACAGGGCTAAAACATATAATAAACGAAATCACGAGAACAATGAGATTGTTGTATTAGCAAGTATTCAGGCCAATCACGCGAATTCATGTAGGCATATTCAGGAAAAAGTGGGGGTGTCAAAATCACAAACGCAAAGGATATTAAGAAAACATAAATATAAGCCTTATAAAGTAAATGTAGTACAACAATTTCATCCTGGAGATGCAGAAAGGCGTCTAAATTTTTGTAACTGGTATCTTCAAAAAACCCAAAATGACCCTGACTTCGGTAGCAAGGTTATATGGTCCGACGAAGCCTATATAAGTTGTAGGGGTATTTTTAACAGGCATAATAATAGGCACTGGTATACGGAAAACAAATTTTTAACAAGAGAACGTCAGCAGCAAGGAAGGTTTGGGTTTAGCGTCGCTTGCTTTATATTGGGAACAAAGATTACATTCCATATTTACAATAATAATTTAACAGCAGATAGATATCTAGCAATTTTAAATCAAATACTACCGGATTTATTTGATAACTTGCCGCTAGCAAATCTGCACAATATTTACTTTCAGCAGGACGGTGCTCCTGCCCACAATGCGCAAATTATAAGGCCATTTCTATTTGAAAATTTTCACGATCGCTGAATTGGTACAAATGGACCAGTAAGGTGGCCTCCTAGGTCGCCAGACCTCTCAATATTAGATTTTTTCGTTTGGTCTTACCTAAAAAACAAAATTTACCTGAATCCAGTCAATACGATGGAGCAGCTGCAAAATGCAACCATTCAGGCATTTAGATCATTGGAAGATAGACCTATAATAATGATGAATGCTCTAAGAAGAATTCGCACTGTGTGCCAATTATGTGTTCGTGAGGGGGGCGGCCATTTTGAATAGTTTTTCTAGTTATGTAGAATTTGTTTAGTATTGTGATTAAGTTTATCAAGATTATTAAGTTTATTTATCTCATAGTAAAAAAATGGTTATTAATTTTTTATGTTGTTTAATTTTGCTTCTGGACACTTTTAATAGCTACCCATATTTCTATGGCCAACTTACGTTTTTCTTTTAATATAGCGTTTATAAGGTTTAGTTTACGTCAAAAGTGCATGGTGTGATACATCATTTTAAAGAGAAAAAAAGGCGAATTTTTTGGAATAAAAAAATACAGGGTGTCCCATTTAAAAAATACTAAGTTTGGGCTATATCTCAAAAACGGATTGTCTAAAAATTTGTGCGACTACAACACTGGATTCTACGTAAAAATATCTATCCATAGTAGTTTTTACCTTTTCTCTATCTGACAGGGTGTCTGAAATATGATACCACCCCCAAAAGCGCAAAATCTCTATTTCACCCTGTATCTCGGGAACGAAACGATGTGGCACAATTATGTTTGCGGCATTCAAAGTTTCTCGAAAAAGTGACACAGGGGTCGCGAAAACCGCAAAGTTATATCTCTGCTGGTTTCCGAGAAACCCTGTGATTACAAGTAATCTGGGACACAGTATACAAGCTGTTACAAATTCGATGGGAATGCATTGACATCTCAAAAACCGTAAGAGGTACAAGATGGGTTAGATTAGGGCAAAGTTGTTCAATTTAATGGCGAATAAAATGCCGTTGACAAGGTTGGAAAATTCCGATTACTTGCGAAGATATCCGCAAAAAACCGAAAAACGCTGTTTTCCTTTTTATTTTTTTAGACTGCATTTGAAAATATATAACAAAGTAAATTTTACGTCCTTATAGCCACTTTTTCGTTTCTATCAGATAATGCACTACAATTTAAAATTCCATCTTTCGTTTTCGAGATCTCATCCTCAACTTCAATTTTTTCTTAAATACGGACCTGGATTTTTAATTTCATTTTTAACAAGGGTTCGATCCTTCAAATACAATGATGTATCAAAATTAATATTTAAAGAATATTTAAGATTCACAAAGGAGAATTTTAAGTACTCTAAATATATGAATGCATTATATCATTGGTTTTGGGAGGTCAAGGTCTTGTTAGAAATGAAATAAAAAGTCCAGGTCTGTTTTTGAATGAATTTTATCAACGACGTGTTATTTGACATAAAAATGTTACATTATTTACGTGTACGTGGAAGTATCACATTATTTTGTGTTTATGTTCACCAAGTATTTAAAATAAACAGGGATAATCTTTATTAAAAATCCATAAATTCAGCTGAAAGGGGTTCGTTAAAACAAGTGCAAGAGTTTTATTAATATTTAAGACTATTTTTTCGTAATTCACTAACATGTGTCTAAAAAAAGAACGAACTTGTGTAGGACAACATTTTCCATCAAGGGTGATATAGCCTGTAAAGTTCGAATAGGAAAAGCCGTAGCATGTTTTTTTTTTTGAGGAATAAAGATTTAAAGTATTATATTATCAGCATATTATTTTTTATTTCTAGTACTATATTTTCTAATATTGTTTTTAAATGATTTATCCAACTTAACAGGTGGCCGTAAATAGTGATACAAGAATTTTTTTATCAAAGTTTAAAGATGGTTATTTCAATTGCGAAACGCGATATCGAGATGCGGTTTTTGGTGTTTGTTTGGTCGATCTGTTGGGTATGCGCTTTTACTTGCGCGACTGCATGAGCTTATAAAAATAATACATACAGGGCGTGAAATAAAACCTCTACATTTTTGCAAAAGTTTTTTGAGGTCTAAAATTTTCAAAATTTCTTATTCTTTTTTTTGCTTTTGTTTTTTTCATATTTTCGTTTGAGTGCAGTATACAGCGGTTCTACGAAAATTTTGAAATATTCGTACTAGGGAACTTCCACGTATATAGAAGAAATCTTTATCACCTAATTTGTTATCAGTAGTTAAACCGTTATCATTAGTATTCAGAAGTTTGGATACAGAGTATGACAATAGTTAGCTAGAATTTTTCAAATACTTATTGTATTGTATAGATTTTCCTATAATTCGTTTTTGGAGTCAGATTTAAGATAATTGCGATAAACCAGCTGTGATAAAACTTTTGTGAATTATGGACTTTTTTCCGAAACGGTTTTTTTCATTTTTACTCTAGACATGTAATTAGTCTTGATATAGGGTATTTGTTTTTAATCGAAAAGAGTTATACAGGTTGTTATTTAACAATAGCAATTGCAGGGCCTAATTGACTCCTTTTAGGGTTAAATGTTTATATAAACATGAGTCCGCAAAGCCTTCGTTTTTGAGAAACAGGATGTTAAAGCTTTATTTTTTTTAGTTTTATCATGGTCCTCGTACATTTCTCGAAATAAATTGGTCAAACTTGATACGCGGTATTCTGTGAGCAAAGCCTTCGAAATAGCTATAATGCATTTCAGAAACAAAACTACGGGGTGTTACTTTTTTCCACGTCGCGACCACTTTTACCTCCTCGAAAGTTTTATTGCAACGTCACTGGCAATTTTTTAACAAATTTAAATTTCTTATTCTGTTCTGTAGCTCTTCGGTCTCTAGGATTTTTTCGATAATTTGTACCGTTTAGAAGTTATTTAGAAAAATGTTCATTCATGCGTGGTCACGGAAAACAGTAATTTCGTAACGTTAATGCATTATCATCTAGAAAATTAGGTAGAGATGAATAGATACTTTGCTAAATAATTTCTAAACGGTATAAAATATCGAAAATAACCTAGAGACCAAAAAGTTACAAAACAGAATAAGGAATTTAAATTTGTCTTAAAATTGGCCATTGGCCTCGCAGTAAAAATTAGTAGTGAAGGGGGCCGCAAGTTGGGAAAAAGCAACGTCCTGTAGATTTTTTATAAAAAGAATTATAGCCATTTCAAAGGCATTGCTTGCAGTATGCAACTTATCAAATTTTGAATTACTTATCTGGATTAAATCTGTCTAAACAAAAAAAATTATGATGCAATATTTATGGTTAGCAGCTTATAAATGGTTCAGTAATATAATTATATGGGGTATTATTTCAAAAAAGGAAAATAAATTAATAAAAACAATATTTACGTTAGATCTTTGTAATTAAAAAATTGGAAACAGGTGGATAAAAGAAGGATTATTAATTTACCCTTCATAACATGTCACATTCTTAATTAAATCTTCTTTCTTTCCAGTTTAGTCTGTCATGTACAGACTCAAACATATTAAATAGGATGTAGTAATACCTCTGTTTAATAATTTGAGACTCAACACCATTTATGAAGTTTATTCATCACTTTGGCTCTAAAACATTCAAATCTTAAGCATAACCCGATTGCTACAAAACAGTAATTGACTTCACAGCAAGAGTTCGATCAAACTTCACATAACTTTTTGGCACCCAATAACTGTTTTGTGCCTAAAACGTGTTGAGTTCAACTTGTTTTATTTTTTTTGTACATTATACCTTGTAGCATTTCTTTAAGGTAATAAAGAGACAATATGGCAAAATGTCAGCTCTTTCCCCCTCCAATTGATAACGATAGTTATGATTCTAGCAAAAACATTCCGACATAAAGCAATAAATGTAATGCAAATCCAGGAAGTCAAGAAAAAAATGCATTCTATATTATCTTAATATTAACCGTTAAGGGAAATATTTTGGTACATTTTTGTGTGCCTATTTTTTTTTCATGTATTTAACACATATTTTTTTAACAATCGTAGTAAATGACATTTACATTTCCCGAATTGTATGGCCTCGGGAACATTTTATTTGAACAAGTAATGTGCTCATATTCATTAATAAAATAAAGTGCATCACATCACAAAAACAAGCAAAATTCAATTTTTATATTATTAAAATCGCAATATGCATTAAACAAATATCGCATATTTAATTAACATGCATTTAAAAGTTTATTAGTCGAATAAAATATATTGTTAAATATATTTCAATATTTTTATATAATGCTTTCAATCAAAATCAGATTGAAAATTAAAACAAACAGTGACTTCATCAATCACTCCAATATATTGAGTAACAACTTTTTTCTTCATTTTAACTTGATGGTTTGAGTTTAGGAACGTTAATCAAGTGATTCCCTTCCGGTTTAACAAAAAGTGACATGGACTTTTAAACTTTAAATAGAAAGTTCAAATATTCGAATATTCCTGTTTTGGGTAAATTGTCTTTTTATATTATGGGCTACAAGTGCAATTTTAATTTAAAATAGTGGCACTGTTGGTGGAATGCGTATTCACTGATAGTCGCCATATTAAGTACTTATAACAGAAAATAAAGAAAAGCTCTGTATCTGACAAGAAAACCTCATTGAAAATAAAAGTTTCTGTGTGAAAATCCTTAACAAAATTGTTTGAATCTGATATATTTTCAGTGGAAAAATTAGTGGTTTTCGTTTTTTTACGTTGGTTCAAAAATAATTAATAAATACAGCCCTATGTAATTTATTTCATTATCAAAGTCTATGATAATTTTTATTTCCAGCGATATATATTTTTTATTATAATTGGGATATATTAATAAATTATATTGTAAAAACCAAAATTACCTATATTTTATTAATTTGAGAAACAACGCAGAATTGCGTGTTTTTGAAAAGAAAGATTCACTGTAAATCCTTTACTTTGATCAAGTAGTATTTCTAGTTATAGAGGTTCTTTCGTTTCAGTTGGAGTAAGTAATGATTGTAGTTTACTACAAAATTCATTCAACCTCGCCTCCATTTCAAATTAAAACAGAGTTAAATTAGTATATACGAAAAATTAACTATTTAATTAAATATAGCATTTTATGGCACTTTCGCTTAAACTAGGAGTATATCCCAATCTTAAAACCGTTAAAAGGTACAAAAATTGCGGCAAATATCCTGTGTTTATTGGCAACCGTTAAAATAAAGAAAAACATATTCAATATTATATATAAGTTTGTGATATTCAGGTTATTAAAACTGAGCAATATGGTTTTTGAAATTAATTCAAGACTTTTTAAAAAAGGTAATAGTTAAATACACAGTAATTTAAAAATGTCATCTTTATGTTTTACTTATATATTATATATTTGCTTACTATCTTACCCAATGAAGTTTGTTTATGAGAATGCTGAAGAATAAAATCATTCATGTTTTTGGAGACGAATAAAGAAAAGTCAAACTGCACACACTACGTCGTATTCAAGAAACTTATGAGTTTACTGTGAGTGGCCAATAGGTAAACTTAAGCTGTAATAGTTTGTAGAGGTTGTCTGATTATATTTTAAGGAGGGTTTATAAGCTTAACTTTTAGAGACATCAAATTCATTATATATTTTCATCAAATCAAATTTTGCATACAAAAGTTTTATATTTTTCTCTGAAGCGTCAGGTTTTGCCAAAAAAATAAACAAATGATAACTGGAAAGTAAAAAATGAGCAGGCAAATAAAATCGTCAAACCTGGTATTTTCATTATCAGCAGGAAGATGCCCATTTATTGAAATAATTGTTATCATTTGTATATTTTTTTAGCAAAAGTCCTGCCGTAGGCGCGATTGGTTTTTTCATACTTTCCTTTGTTTTGCGTACTTTTTTACGAAATATTTGTGCTTGGGCATTAATACTAGTAAAGTATCCAAAATCTTCAGGAACCTCACTGGCAGCTGACAACTGCTTCACCAAACGCCTGACCCGCTGACGTAATCCCTGGGACCGATACTTAGTTGTTTAGGGAACTTCTGGAGGCTCGTGCTAATTGTTTATTAATTTTCTTTTTTAATTAATCTAATGTATAGAGACGACAACCTCCACAAAAAAAAAACGTATGACATTTTGTGAAAGTAATATGCACAAAGTTAATGTTACGAAGTTAACGAGGTTCAAAATTAAACAAAAATCAGAAATAGAATAAAAAAAACTATTTACAACTTACTCTTTACATATTTAAATATGCTTCATGTTTTGACCTTAAATGGCAAAAAGTTAGAAAACAGCGAAGTTTACGGTCTCAGCGTCAGAGACTTAATAATAATAATAATAAACGTCTTTATTTGTTATCTTATCTTCATTCTAAATACAGAAATAATTAGTACAATACTTTAAAATCAAGGCGCCATTTGGCCATTGAAGGATTTTAACAGTCCGGTTATCATTATATGTAATTTGAACCTAATGGAATAGTTAACCTAGTAATCAAAAGCTTAGAATTAATGATAATAATAAGGCTCAATAAAAATGAAGGTGTAAAACAAACCATTTAAACGAAATAATATAAAGCAAATGTACACATAAAAAGAGAGAGAAGAAAAACTGCTAAAATAATAATAACATGATTACACACATTGTCGTTACTGACTACAATCATTATGGCAACAGAAGAAAAACTACAAACGTTAAGAGGTAAATTGTCTTATTATTAAAATAGGTATTAGGGGTTTAGAAGTAATGTTCGGCGGTAGCTAATTTTGAACTGGCTGATGCTCAGACTATTTAACTCTCCTGGGAGCTGTAAATGTGCACAGCCTAGTAGGTAAAGCACCTCTAAAACAAGTCTATAGAGTGTTTTGGAATACACATAAGTTTCTTACTTCTCGTGTTAAGGATGTGAATTTGGCCACGTGAAACGAGTTTATCTCTAGGGTATGAAGGGTTTCGAGAGTATTAAGCTTGTGCACAAATACAAAAAAATGCAATTCCCTCTGGTCACTCATCTTCAACCAGTTGAAGTTTTTAAAATGTTCAGATATGTGATCAATCTTACTCAAACCGCACACGAACTGGCAACAGTAGTTTTGCACCCTCTAGATTCTGTTCCCCTGAATATCGTTTAAGAAAGGGTCATAAACACAGTCACAGTATCTGAAAAATGACGATAACAAAGACTTTGACTGCAATATTTTAATCCGTCTAGAGAGTACGTGATTGATTTAGTAAAGGGTTAATATGTTGTGCAAAATACTATAAAAAATTTGGGCTGAGTATATTAAACGAGAGGTGGTCCCAGAATTGACCCCTGTAGAACTCAAGACTTATCAATAAGCGAAGCATAAAGTTTGTCATTAATGTCAACTCTTTGGGTTCTATTAGATAGATATGAATTGAAAAAAAACTTTCACAGACATCGTTAAAACCATAATATTTAAGCTTGGCATAAAATGGGAATACTTTTGACAAGTTTAGCAACACCCACTTTGAAACACGACCACTATCTAAATTCTCAACAATGGTTCAAAATGTTGGATAAAGTCGCAGCTGTACTATGGCCTTGTTGAAACTTTGACTCTGAGGAGGACAAATTGGTGGTAAATTAAGTTTCAAAGCCTTGCACATCACCTGCAATAGACTTATGAGAAACAGGTCATTAGTCAAGAGTCTAGCCATTTTGGCCAACGATCTGACTAAGGACAATTTCCACGACGATGGAATATAACCAGATTCCAGACACGTATTGACAATATGAGTTGGAAAAGATAGAAAAAAAAGGCAGTAATATTTTATCATTTCCAATAAATCTGATACCAGTGCTCATAAATAGCAACATAGTCCCAGTGAATACAATTCCGCAACCTCACATCTATTGCAGACTAAATTATTAAACTCCTGATGATTTGCTTAGTTGTTGCTCGAAAGTAAATTACCACTGATTTTGATGGGTAAATACGGTACAATGCGTTCTAACTCCGGATTAGCAATGTACTCGGCAATGCGGTGTTCTTGTGGTAGGAAATTAAATCAAATATCGTCCGCGTATGCCTGATAAGAGCAAGTTTTCTTGTCCCAGAATTGATTCCCGTGGAACTCCAGCTTTACACAAAGCAGGAGTAGAAAGTTTGTCATTAAAAACAACCCTCTAGGTTCTATTAGATAGATATGGATGAAAAAACCTACACACATATTGCTAAAACAATAATATTTAAGTTTGACAAGCATTAGGGAATGCGTTGGAAAAGTCTAGCAACACAAACTCCGAAAAACGACCACCATCTAAGTCTCCAACAATGGTGTTCAAAATATTGGATAAAGCCGCAGCTGTACTATGGTCTTATTGACTTTGAGGAGGGAATTATGTAATGAAATGCACAATATTCAGCAACTTGGTTGTAAATTATACGTTTCAGCGCTTTGATCTGACTATGGACAACTTTCACGACGATGAAAAATTACTGAGTTCCAGAGATATTGACAATATGAGTCAGAAAAGAAAAAATTAAAGGGCAGGAATATTTTATCAATGCTAATAAATCTCAACATGGCTCCAGTAAGCAACATTCTCCAACCCTACCTATTATAGAATTAGGTATGTCTGGCAAACCGTTATAGATAGTAACCACTAATATGTGTATAAACTTCGCAAATAATCGAAACAACTTGTAAATAATTGTAACAGTTTTCTGCACAAGCCAAATGCAACCTGTATTACGACCTTCTGCTAGGGTTTGCAATTATATCTCACGCTAGAATTGCGTTCAATAAAAAAAATATCCATTTACAGGTAAACATCGAACAAAACGATCCTTTACGTTGGCATCACACATTATTACATAAGACAGGCACGATAACCAAACTTCTGTAGGTTTGGTAAGAAGTGTCGGGTAGATTTACGTTTAAAGAGACCTATTTGCCAATCGTTCATTGTACACTTCGACATTTAACAAACTTCATATGATTTAATATAGCGCGAAAATCGTATCAAAGGAGATATAAAATTGATAAACGAGTCAATAAAACATAAGGGTCCGAAGTAGAGCGTAAAGGTGTATTTAGACACTTATTAAGATTATATAGAGGGCTCTTTCATGATATAGAACTTAAACTTTCTTCGCAATATAAAATTCATGATAGCTTTCATAAAAGTTTTATTAGAAAATGTCGTTCCTGTCCTTAATTAGATTTTGTTTACTTTAATGCCGAGCTTTATTACGTCCACAAATAGAAACTTCACTGCAAAGTAATTATTCTAAAGTATAATATTTATCATAGTTAATTAAATAGATCGAAGTATTTGTCTAACATAATTAAAATAACTTATGTTTTAGACTTCCATGATAAGTGGTTAACAAGAAAAATTTTGTAGAAGATAATGTCATACCTCTTAACCTTTTTAAACATGAAAAAATCCTCATGTTCAGACAATTATTTTTGAAAATTAAAATAAACATTTTTAAAAGATTATATAATATATCGGGTGTCCCAAATAGACGTTCCACCCTCCTTATATTCTTTATTTTCTAAGATATCTCGTTAAACTTTTGTTTATTTCAAAGTTAAGCTTAAATACTTTCTAGAGGTGTACGCCTGTGTACGTATGGAGTTAAATAAATACATGTTATTTCCGTGAATTCAATTCAAGGAAGCTGAATATTTAATTGGAGATTTAATGTTTGCTGTGAAATTTTTAATTCAGCGATAATTAGGTCTTTCTTTTTTGAAGAAAATTTGGCGAACGGTACGTAGAACAATTTATCAATGGCATTTTGGGTACTTTCCTGGAAACGGTTCCTTTGGCTGCTCTTAATGAAATTTGATTTTAGCAGGATAATTTTTGTGGTGTATATGAGGAATTATTAAACATATTTGAGAACCGTTGGATGAGGACAGATGGGCTCTTTTTCTGGCCAACACGGAGCCCGGATCTCTTGCCAGTCGATTTCTTTTTTTGCGGATATTTGAGAAACAAGGCGTATTGTACGAAAGTTCTCACTAAAGAAGGGTGTATAAGATATATCCCCTTAAAAATAATTTAGAGAAAAAATTGAGTTCACATTCGTCTTGAATCAGAAATTTAAATTATCTATTTATTGCACCTCTAGATACTTCTAATAGGCCACGAGTTTGACTCACCCTGTATTATATTAATTATTGTGATTCTGGTAAAATATCACATGTACCCAGGTGTTATTAAGTTTATTGGGAAAGCCCAAAATTTTAATCTAGGTTTAGGACTCTACAATTTTTTTTTATTAGAAATTTTCCTTTTATTAGAAACAGTGAAGTGTGACCCAATTTAGTTCATTATATAGTCATTTAGTAACACATATATACTGTATTTTGAAACATTTTTATCTGAGGCCATTTTGTTCCATCATATTGAATTCCTAGCAACATTTACTAGTTTCTATCTATGCCACACTTGATTTTTGGGCGTAATTTAGAATACATTCAATATGCAGTTTTTACGTTAACGCACACCGCCATTTTGTTACATCATGTTGAATTCGTACTAGTTTATCCCTATATTACCATTCAGTTTTAAGAAATTCTGTTTCACTATCTTGAATTCGCACCATGACTTACCAGTTGATCTCTATATCAGCACAAAATTTGAAATTAATCTAAGAAGTAACGTTTTCAGGCTGATTTTTTAAATATTTTATTAGGCCGCCATTCTGTTTTGCTATCTTATATCTATAGCACAATGTTACCAGTTCATACCACAACTTTACTAGTATTTATGACACACAATTTGAAATCAGTTCATTAAGTAGTTTTTTTCGGGCTGAATTTTTAAATATTTTATTTAATTTCACCAGTTGATTCCTATATAACACTTGATTTTTATGAAAAATTAAGACAAGTTGGATAAGTAGTTTTTTAGTAATAACTTTTTTAACATTTCACTAGTCCGCCATTTTGTTTTGCCAGATTAAATTTTTACCAAAATGTTACTAGGTCATCCTCATACGTCCCTTAATTTTTGACCAAAATTTGAAGTCAATCGCTTAAGTAGTTTTTTTGCTATGCCGCGGAGAGATAGACCGACAGCCAGATAGACAAAAAGACCGAGGAGTTAAAATAACATGGTGTCTGAGGACTCTGAAACGTAAAGATCTTAAAAAAATCTCTGGAGCTGATTTTTTCACGATTACAATTCTTCTCTCTTATGAGGGAAGTAAAAGGTTTAAATTTTTTTTTTGCAAAAAAAATCCACTTGAAAAAAAAGCACTAAAAATTAAAAATAATATTTTATTGCATATTGCAATTTGCATATTTATGATATTGCATCTTGAAGACTTAACTTTATGAACTCGAAGTAAAACTAATAGAGACAGTTATGTTTATTTATAAGCTTGCAAAAGGACCGAAGAAAAAACAGAAATTGTCTCAACAGGTAGAACATTTCATTTCTCTTGTGTCAACCTTAATATTTCTTTTCCGCTTGCCAAGAAAGCAATAAATAATTATTTATATTTGTCACAAAAATGAGTTTTCAAAGTGGTAGCGGCATGCAATTATGTTCGTGCTTTATCTCGCGACCTGAAAAATTCCTGTAGATTTGAATTAATCTTGACAGTAATAGAGTAGCTTTGCATTCGAATTTTCTCCGAGGAATAGCGGAGAATATGCTCATTTCTTCAGTAATGGAAAACAAATTTTGAGAGACAGACGGAGTGGATTTTCACATTTCTTTTATTAGGACCTTTATGAATTCACTTAATTTGAGATTCTCTAAACCTGTCTCGTACTATACGGAAGATATATCAGAATGAAAATGATAGCGATTTACATTTTTCGGAATGGTTTTACTCTAAAAGTGAAAAAATACACATTGGGTAATATTACAATACAAAATTACACTGAATAGAAGTAACTTATCTGTTTCTTTTTAAACTGTGAAATATATTTTCAGAATTATTTATATAATCAACGGCAAAAGTTATTGGTAAAAGCGGGGATCGAACCCGCACCTCTCGATCACTAGTCCATTGCTCTAACCAATTGCGCTATCGTACCACTAATAAGCAATTCGTTAGAACTTGCACATATTCAAACCCACCAGTATGATAACCATTGTTGATCCTGCCAAATATTCTAACCTTAGGGCGCGGCATTCCTGACTGGACGTCAAATCAAATAAGGTTAGCATATTGGGCAGAATCAACAATGGTTATGATACTGGTGGGTTTGAATATATACAAGTTCTAACGATTTGCTTACCAGTGAAGCGATAGCGCAATTGATTAGAGCAATGGACTAGTGATCCAGAGGTGCGGGTTCGATCCCTGCTCGTACCATAACTTTTACTGTTAATTATAAATATTTTTATAAAATTACATTAATACACAAATTAACTTAAAATTTTGTAATTCCTTTATTTGGAGTTACATGTTGACTATCTTTGTTCTGACGAGACATGCCGTTAATATGGAAGATTATCAAAAGTTATTTTTAAATTAATAAAATTATTTCGAATAACACGGCAACCTGGAGGGATTTCCCCACCAGGGATGCCATGTTCTAACTATGATCGGTTAAGTAATCGAAATTTTGGAAATTAGTATTTGTTACATTTTGAAAAATCAGAATTTAGAGTTTGTTGTTTAGAAACGTGGTTTGTACTAAGCAGAGTGCCGCTGTAGGCATAAGAACAAAGGTTGGGTCCTCCCATGATATAATAAACCGAAGGTATGATATCGCGCATCGATCTGCTCCGTCATCGCGTGATTAACGCCGGCTGTCATTGACTTTCGGCCATATGATTTCAGTGCATTTTCAGTTGATGATTAAACATGTTTGCGGATTTATCTGTTCTTTTTTGTATTTAGTTAATTAAACAACAATAAATATGAGGTGTGCTGTATTCGGGTGTGACGGGGATAATCATGCAAAGAATTTTGATACGAATATAAGGTTTTTTACTTTCCCTAAAGACAAAAAATGTTTACGTGAATGGACACGCTTGTGTAAACGCAAAGCTAAATTTAATACAAATTTGGCGTGGATATGCTCAAGGCATTTTGTTAACAATGATTATATGTATATGATATATATATATATATATATATATATATATATATATATATATATATATATATATATATATATATATATATATATATATATATATATATATATATATATATATATATATATATATATATATATATATATATATATATATATATATATATATATATATATATATATATATATATATATATATATATATATATATATATATATATATATATATATATATATATATATATATATATATATATATATATATATATATATAAATATGTAAATCTGAACGAAATAGTCGACATTTTTAATAAAAAAAGAGATTTTCAACTACAATAAGGCTAAATTTTATTTAACATTTATTTGTTTATATATACATATATATATATATATATATATATATATATATATATATATATATATATATATATATATATATATATATATATATATATATATATATATATATATATATATATATATATATATATAATGTAAATCTGAACGAAATAGTCGACATTTTTAATAAAAAAAGAGATTTTCAACTACAATAAGGCTAAATTTTATTTAACATTTATTTGTTTATATAATAACATATATATAATATAGGAACAAACTGCAGCTTGGGCACATAAAGATTAAACTTGTTTAGTGTGTGTTGTTTTATTCTCTCTCATACCTGCATGTATTTTTAATTAGACCTCTTCCCCTCAAATGGGACTTAGTTACATCCTTGTACACAGATATTATAGCATTTTTAGTTCTAAATTGAACTAAATATAAACATGTATAACAAAATAATGGTATAAAATTAAATACCGCGTGTTTTTTGAATTTTTAATTTAAATTTAATTAATAAATATATAACTACCTTGTCATAAGTTTTGTATTTTAGTGAGTTATATGTCAATGTTTCGCTAGAAAAATATTTTTAACTGAAAAAAATGGTAGTATAATGTCTAAACGCTAGAAACGACATGCATCTCCCCAAAGCAAATTAAAAATCTACGCACACAATGATGTCACCGCGCGAACCGGATGCAATTGCGACCGTCTAGATATCATAACTTCCGTTTATTGTATCATGAGGTCCTTTCATGACTTCTCGGTCACCTGTGATCTCAGAGAAAGGAATGTCAATATTTTTAATTAGAGTATTTGAGTTAATTGTGTTAGTTTTTCCTATAGATACGGAATCATCCAATTATACCTTATGATGGTGAGAAAGCCAAACCGAAACCTCGATTTTAACGACTTTTGAGTTTGTTTACTTATTTGCCGTGTAGTCTTATTTGATGTGATTTCGTTCGACAGAAGGTCGTTGGATGTTAATAAATCTTGTACCTCAAGGGTACCATTTGGAAATATCATTACAAACAATAATTTTCATTTTTGAGATACCCCTAATTTGGAGTTTTCGTATCGCCCTGTATATGAGCTTCTAAAATTCGCAGATGAGGTTTTTTCGTATCACCGGTAATTCTTGTACCTGGATACAAACAATGAACTCATATACGTTGTCGACAGGCTTATATTTTATCTATTTATTGTTGCAGTGTTTTGAGAAAAGTGGGTTCAACTCGCCCCCTGTTTATTTGCCTGGAGGGCTTATAATATTTAGGTAAATTATTTAGTTTAACGACAAAATGGTGTAATACTATTGTAAAAACATTGACTGTTCTTAGAATCCTTATTTATTTTGATGTAAATAAGTTATTTCAGCGCCATGTGAGATCTTTTACATGTAAAAGGATAGGAAAAGTGATCCTTGCCGTCTACTATTAGACTGATTTTAACTTTCACTTGAGATTTACGTGGACATGTGAATGTTCTTAAACGTTAATCGGTGTTAGCTTTTAAGCATGGGACTAAAAGTTTTTTATACCAAGGTTTTACAGAGTTTCTTGTCTTCGGTTGTATTAAAAAGATACGATTCCACGACATCTTCTACCTGTCCGTCATATAAAATATGACAACTCAAAGTGCGGTTCAATAAAATATGTTAAAAGGCAGAGGCCAGGATTAGAGTCTTCGTAAAAAATGATTTTGCTAGTACCATCGACTTTCGTGAAAGTCTATGTTTATTCATGTAGTCACATCAGTGTGCAATTGAGAAAACGACTAGAGAAAGCTGAAGCGACATCCTCAGACGTACATAATATTATACTATCAAGTTACCAATCAAGAAATCTGGGAACGCAAATTGTCTTGTTCTACAAAACGCCAAGCAATCATACTACCACATTGGAAAGTATTTTTTAAAAAACCGAAACACGACTAATCCATCCGCACCCCTCACACCGCTTATGGCAAATGGCTTTCGGCTATATATTTTTTTTAAATTTGATGTTGGAGAACTCAACGTTCTGAGCAGATATCTTTATAGGTGCAACTCAATTTGGATGGATAGTTTCGAAAATACAGGGTGTTAAAGTTGTTAATTTGCCAATTTTTATTTTTTTACATCTTTTCAGTGTTCCTACGTTTTTTCAACTTTTATAATTTTTCTAGTAAAAGGTTTTAGCAATTTTAACGATGACTATAGACATCCTTCAAAGCTAACCAGAAATCCTTTCTATGGAATGTTCATAGAAACTGTAGTTGCACGACAATTTTGAATAACCCATAAATTACTTTTTTTTAATATTATTTCGTAGTCATCTTGTATATTTTTGGAACAAACGGTCGGATTTTAATATGCAATGACATCTGATAAACCAGGTACCTACCCTATAGTGAGATCTGTAGGTTAAATTAGGAAAATTGGGAACATCACCAACATTAGTAGGACTCCACAACGCACAGTCGTTAAGATGTTGCCTTCTATTGTGAAGTTCCCTAGCCCACTCAACAGTGGCTTCAGGCATTAATGATATCTGTTGATCAAACCAAGCATCTTTGTAGTGGCATAAGCAGTCTGACATATGGTACCGGCTTGTTGAAACCACCATTGAAATCAATTTTATCCAAATCGGGCCAAAAATTGTCTTAACATCAATCTTTACCGCTCAAATGATCCGATTCTTATAAACCCCTTTAACCAAAAGTATCCATTCCCAGTTGTCCAAGCAGTAATAACGGTTAAGATGGTACAGTGGCTGCAGTTCTTGGGTCAGCACAATCTTATATGGGTGTAAATCGCTAAATTGGGAAGTTCTGGATTTTCGACGACATACTGTATTCGCATTGTGAGCAGTAAAATTCTTTCTATTTTTTTCGACAACCATCTGGACCATAGTTTTCGCAAAATGTACATTGTGAATTTACAAAAAACGTTTATTTTTATACAATTTTTGGATAATAACCAAATGCTTTTGAAGCGCCTGCTTTAACCGTGATGAATTGTCAGAGAATACTAAACACAAATGACAGCTAGTGACATTTCCCATATTTTAAACATGGTTGCCAATTAATTTAAAAATCATATCATTCTTGTTGAAAAACCCTATATTAAACAATCCTAAAATCTCCTAAAAAAACACGATTTTTAGGATTAATATAAACAAACAAGATAGCACCAAGTCAGCTGTTTAAGATGAGGACATCAGCAGTACAAAAACGACGCTAAGTATTTAACAGCTGAAATGAAAAATGAAACAGAATTGGAAATAAATATACATTCTGTTGTTATTCGTGAAATAATGAAGGACAAAACCGACTTGTCTAACCTATTACTCTGTTACCGCCAAAACGCAACAATATATTCAATAAAAAAAAAGGCAAAACGGCTCCGGAACATTAACATCAGAATTGGCAAAATAACAACAATTAAAACATTACCGTAGAATTTACTGTGCGACTTACTGTAAGACTGTAAGCAGAATCTTTCAAAACATGGCAGTCTTTTCCTATTAAAAATGTGGAACATAATTTAAACATTTAAATAATTACTTCTTAATAATTGCGTACACATGTAAATTGTTAATGTTAATGTTTTAGATGTGAGGGAAATTTAAATTATAATTTTGCAATTTAAATTGTTACCGGTTTATGTTAACTACACTGCCACATGGAGATTGACTGAAGTTTAATTATGCCGTAGTGTGTTTAGTAATGTGAATGAATTCACAGCAGTTACCTAGAACAAGCCCTGTAATGTCAGTCTTAAGTTGAACAAGAATCGGATGCAAATCTAGACCTCCCCAACGAAATTTGTTTAGAATACTAGATTACTTATTCCCTTAAAGCTACCTATATTATATACCACTACGTATCTTGTTAATTCAAAGTTTGGTAGGAACAATTACAGTAGTTCTATTATAAAGTTTTTTCTATGGTTTTCTAGTATTTTTGAGGGCTAGCACGGTTAATGGTGAGAACTAATAAACAGTCTGCTTTTTTTGTTAAGGAAAGCTATATAGTTACCTGATTTGTTAAGGAAAGTTATGTGATCTGTGTGATAAAAGACAACTGTTACAGATTAAGGTTTGAAAGAAATTCTATTTATCACAGTTCATATCCGGAATACTGAAATTTACAATTATTTCTAAATATGAAAGTTTAAAAATGAACGTTGTGTCGTAAAAAGTACTAATTGTGCTGATTAGTAGCACTGAATTATTGTAAATTTTAAATTTAATAGTCCATTGCTCAGAAGTGATATATTTCTTCTCATTGGCGAATGATATAGAAGAAAATAAAAAACCTTTTTTTGCATTCTGAGTTTCACAAAGGAAGTTATAGAAACTCAGATATAGTTATCTCATATAAGGTTCGCCTGCATAATTACTAATTAATTGGTAATTTACTTTTTTTTTTTAATTTAATACTTAGAAAAATCAACTGTTTTATAATATATTTATTCAGTATGAATGGAAATATTGGATCTAAAACATTTCATTAACCTAAAATTGGGGATTACCATTTTTCTTCTCATGTCTTTTCAGCCATTCCTTATAAACTCCCCTAATTAAAGTAACTGAAATCCGCCGGTTTTATTGCTGCCTATGGAATGTGTTCAAGGAATTTTCATCAATAAAGTTATGACTGAAGGAATTCAGGACATTTTTCATTTATGAAGATGAAAGAACAAAATAATAATTCAAAAGCAGAAGTTTGTTAAGAAAACCTACGTTAATTAAACCCAGGGTGACTTGAAAACTTATTTATATCATTTTTATTTTATTTCTTAATAAAAATACCTTGTGAGTAATATTTTTATACAAGAAAAGTATCTGACAAAATGCGACCCTGATTCCTCTTTTTTTTTTCTAATGAAAATAGGTATGTTTGTATGATTTTGTTTGTTGTTTAGGTTCTAATAGTGAAAATACAAGATTGCATGTTTGTATTAAAGATTTGAATGAAATGACGGTGTCGCAGCTTAGTCTATTTACGAACTTGCTTCCCACATACTTTTGACCAAATATTTATTTGCAGATTATAAGTATTGTTTTTGGATAGTTGAAAACGCAAATTATAACGAAAATGATTAGCAACATTTTATGCAAACTATTTCCTCGATCAAAACCACATAGGGTGGTAAATATGTTATATTAAAGTAACCAGTATAAAATATATAAATGCAAAATATTCCTAATATGACTGTGCTTGGAATCTAAAAAAAAATTTGTAGAATTGCTTAATGTTTTAAAATAATAAAGAGAGTTGTATTGTTACATTAATATATTGATACACTTTTTGGCTGGTGATGTGTTGTTCTTAAACATTAAGAATAAAGCACTCTACCAATATGTTCATTTTGTTTATTCTCTCCATTTTTCAAATTAAAATGTTTCAGATTTCACCATAATATTTTAAAAAATTCGATAATTTAAGATTATTAGATTTCCAAATTAATCACAATCTGCCAACCAATTTTCTTTTAAGTGATTTATCCATGATTTACTTTATTAATATCTACCTATAGACTAATAGTTTTTAATAAACAAAAGTTTAACGTCTGTAACTATTTAATTGTATAATTTTTGCAATTTTTGAAATAAAAATAATTTTGTGTATGTATATTGTGACTAAACCATTTTTTCAGATACTAAAATACATGCTTAATAAATATTTGATTGGACATTTGTGCTGAAAGGAATTTGACAAACATATTCAGGCTTAGAATTTTAAGAACTTAAAATTTATTTCTGTCTCAGTACTGAAGGCAAGAAAAAGTGAAATGTGTTAATAAGGTCAACTTTGCATTGTTTAAATATTTACCTTCTTCGACAATTGTCAAAAATTTCATAATTGCACTGACACTGCAGAGTTGGATATTGGTAACAACACAGTAGTGTTTGATTTTTTACAAATATCTTTTAAACAATAAAATGTGTGTCAAATACGATAGTATTGTGAAATAATTACTATACGATGATCTGCTCTATTTCAATTTAGTGTAAAATAAATTTTAAATAAATATTTAAGAGTGATTTAAACATAAATATTTATTTTTAAACAAGACGGTTTAGAAATAAAGCATTATTGCATATCAGAATTAGAGGGAATAAAGTAATAGTGAACAAATAATTTATCGAAAATTACCTAGGGTATTTTTTTTATGTTCCGAGCGGTAAAATTTGGAACTTCTATATTTAATGTTTTAAAAGAATATAGATTTATTTACAAAGACCAAAAATGTTTTATATTTACGTTGTAATAAGGTATACGAGAAAGTTAAATAAAAAAAACTAGGATTTATATGAATTATTTAAAATTATTTTGCATTAAGCAAGCATCAAATTTAAAAACTTTGTTTTACTTTTTGTTGTATAGCTGTTTTGTTAGTTATATGATTTAGATAAGACTATATTGGGTACAAATTTTAAGAGTTTTAATTTTGTTTTGGAGTGGTTTGTATTTTGGATGTAGTGTTTAATATCTTTAAAAATTCCTACAAACAATGGTGAATAATTATGTAGGTTATGCTTGCAATAAATCAAGGGTAGTTTTTCCTGTAGTAAAAACTGTACTAAAATAGTTTATGTCAATATCGCGAAAATAATTGAATAAAATGGAATTAATTACTTTAAAAATGGGTGGTTTAAAAGATGTTTTTATAGGAAATACTTATTTTTTGAGCATTCATATAGCAAGATATTCGGTTCGGGGCGAAGGGGTCTGAATCTCTCAACATCTATATAGTACTGTAAATGGTTAAAACAAATGAAATCAACAGTAAAAGCAGGCGAACTGTTAATAATTAATTTTACTGGAATTACAAAAAAATTGGTTTCGTAGATAAGAAAAAGTTTTTAAAGTTTGGGGAAGGAAGAGGGGAGATCCAGGCTCTCTAATAGATAACAACCCCTTATTTTGGTTTTATTTTATGCATTACATAATTTTTAAAAATCTAAAACCTGCATATCTTGTCATTTAACTCCATAAGATAGAGAGAAACGCATATACCAAAATACTGCGGGGTGTCTTAGTTTTTGCTTTAGTTTTCGTTTCACTATATCAGGTAAAATATCAATTTTTTTACTTAATTACGCATTATAAAATATTCATCTTACTAAAATACCTACTAGGAAATAATGCTAAGTTTATTTAATTTATTTTAATTAAATCTGAGCTGGACAGATTTTCATCATAGCTGGAGAGGTTTTCATTGCTGTAAAAAATCAATGCACCTTTTTTATCGATTGCAAAATAAAAAGAAAAACAATATTCGAATAATCATTTTAGTATAGCACTGAATTTATCAAAAATACATTTGAGTTCGTCATAAAAATCTCAGATAATTTCATATTTAACATTTTTTTCTTTATCATATAACAACTGAGATGTAAAGCATTTTTACTTCTCTTTGGATCAACTTGTACATGGTTTCTTATTTTCAATACTTTGCAGGGTATTTCAGTTATTACTGCAGATACAAGGATACATTTTCGCGACCTTACGCTACTTTTTCGAAGAAAACGAAAGATGCCTTAAACAAATCTGCAGGGCCTTCTTCGTTTTTGAAATACAGAGCAAAATTCAAAACTTGCACTTTCTTTCAAGGCGCCTTTCGTATATTAGTTATAATACAAGCTAATAAAAAAGTAAAATCGAATTATTGTAAAATTTTTTTACGTAAAATGCAATGTCGTAGTTTTTTCTAGGGGCTTCAAAGATGAGTTACAGATAAAAATTGTATTTTTTTAAACCCTAAAATCCTTACATTCTAAAGCAGCTAAAAGCACATCCTTCTACGCTATATATATATATATATATATATATATATATATATATATATATATATATATATTTTAAATAATAAACCCGCAATTTGGAATTATTAACAAAATAATTTGTTCGCGGTGGTTGTAGGTACACGAGGAAAAACCACTATTACTGCCTTCATTTTATTATTTAACTTATGAGGGAATCTGATTGTTGTGCAGTGCTTTACGTCATATTTCATTGTTTTAATAATGACTAATATTAGAATCTATGAGAATTACGAAAAATTTTACTTTGGTTTATTTGTTCACTGTAATGAAAACGCAAAAGAAGCTTCGGAATTGTATTTAAATAGGTGAGTTGTTAAATACTAATTTTTTAAAACAATTTTTACATTTTATTTTAACAAATACCCGGAAAGAACGTAGTCTTTGCTAGATACTTTTGTAAGAATAAAAAATATATACAAGGGGAGCTTTTATGAGCCCGTGCCCGAAATTATATAACAAAGAAAATCAAGAAACAGATGATGCTAGTGTTTTGGTTTCTATGCAGAGCCTTCAAATTCATGCCGCGTCCTAGGAAAACAAGTTGGTGTTTGCAGGACTCGGGTATTAGGAATCTTGACGAAATACAAATATCGATCTTTTAAAATAAAAATCGTACATAATTTCCATGCTGGCGATGCGGACTGAAATTAAAATTTTTACAATTGGTATAATGAACAAATTCGAAATTTGTAATATTAATTTTGCAAGATCAATAATATGGTCTAATTAGGCCCATTTTTTCCAATTCTGACATGTTTAACAGTCATAACACTCAGCATTGATTCCAAACAACCATCGTGTCATTTTTGAGCCGGAACAACAATGATGTTTGGTTTTGATGTGGCATGTTTCATTTGAGGAAAACAAATTGTATATCGCAAGAAAGTATGTACCATTATCCGACAACCTACGTTTAAATCATTTAAACAACCTCTACTTTCAACAAGATGGAGAACCTAGTAACCGCTTCTATGTTATTCACTATTTTTTCGATGGGAAGATGGATTGGGACTCATGGACCGATAAGATGGCCAGCACGATCACCAGATCTTTCTGTCTTAGACTTCTTTTTATGTTCTTTTTTCAAAATAAGTTCTCACTATCGTTTAATACCAAAACTTCGCGAAACTTCACACTTGGTTATTCCATTAAAAAGAAATATAAAATTGTGTGAATATGTCTTTCGAGAAAATCGCAATCATTTTGAGCAGTTTCTATAAGGTGATTTTCTTAAATATTCAGCATTATAACAGCAACTTGTAAAATTGTTATAATGTTGTTAAAAACTAAGCCATTGCATTCTAGGTAAAAAAGTTCTATAATGATCCGTTTTCAGTTTTTTATTAGTTAACTAATTCCGAAAATTTACCCTTACCTGAACAATAGACTTGACGTGGTTTAGTACAAGGTTCCAAGCATATTTTACTTATAACAAATGATAAATCGGATACCGCCTATTGTTCCCTCTTTATTTAGTGGATACATTTTTATATAAAAGTGCATGGAAATCTTATCTATCTATCTTATCATCTATTAGAGGCATTTCTCGGAAAAAATGTTAACTCTAATTAGTAAGTAACTCTATAGGTTCTTTTTCGATGATCGAATTGAAAGGAAGAACAAAAGAAAAAAGTAATCGGAGATGTTTGCCCATTGTATCCCGGTCGTGTTCGAAATCTTTTAAAAAACAACGAAAGAAAAACAATTCCCTAATACCTGCGATTAAATTCAAACAGACTGTAGCGGAAAATTGTGAAGGGACCCTTAAAACGCGATATGAAACCTAAAGAGCGTGTCGGGAGCTTCGTTCCTCTTGTAATTACAAAAAGGTAGAGCAAAGCCAATAATTTAAAACGTTTTTAAAAGGTCTCTAGGCCTGACATTTACAATATTAGAAGCATGCCCACTTTTATATACTTCGATGAAGTACATTATATTTTATGACGTAAGTATTCTTGTTATACATAATCGGGATGCTCCTGACGAGCAAATTCAAGGCTATTTCTTTTGGAGTAAATAAAAACGGTTCAGTTATCACAGATTTTCCAAATTTAAGAATATGCTGTTAACAAATAGGTTTTTACACATTTTGACATTCCATATATTAAAAATCGAACTATAGTACCCGCATATATATACATATATATATATATATATATATATATATATATATATATATATATATATATATATATATATATATATATATATATATATATATATATATATATTATTATATAAATTAATTTTCTAGACTTAACCCTAATTAGAAACAAGAAAGATCAAAATATAAAAACCAAGTGGTATACAAAAAAAACATGGTCAGGGCGGTACTTAAACTTTAACTCCAACCATCCAAAGAATAAAAAAAATAGCGTTATTATAGGTCTAACCGATTGTGCCATTTCACTTACTTCCCCAGAATATCGTCCTGAGATTTTAAAGAAGGTTAAGGAGACTTTAATAAATAACCATTATCCGGAAAAAAACATACTACGAGTTTTTAAACAACGAACTCATGTTTTTTATAATAACTTAAAGAAAGCAACAAAAGAAAGAAATGGTAATACTAAATACGTTGCAATGCCCTACATAGACGGTCTATCAGAAAAAATAAATCATATATTGTCTAAGCACGACATATCTGTCTGTCATAAAGCACAGAATTTACTAAACGGTCTTTTCACTCCCTTGAAAAGCAAAGTAATAAGAAAAAAGAAATCAAACCTAGTTTACTCAATTCCATGTTTAAATTGCCCAAAAAAGTACATAAGAATGACAACACAATACTTAGATAGTCGATTAAACGGCCACAAATACACAAAAAATGCATCAACTGCACTCCACAAACACGAACACACAGAAAAACATGAATTCGATTTTAAACAAACCAGAATTTTAGAGCAAGAAACTAATTATCGAAAACTCACAATAAAAGAAATGATACAAATTAAAAAAGAGAAAGATGCCGTCAACGATAAAAAAGACATCAATAACTTAAGCCAAATTTATTATAATCTAATACCTAAGTAAATTAATCTAAATAAATAAACTACTCCATACATAAAACCCTGTACATTTCAGTAAGATCATAAACCCAAACTCGGTACAGCAATAAAAATCTAAGTGAATATTAAAAAAAAAGAAAAAATTTGTCTCGTTTTTATCTACCAGAATTCCAGACGTGTCGAAATTATTGCAATCGCAAAACATTCGTTACACATGACATGTTTCCAAGGTACGTGCTGTGTATAATATTAATGTTGCTTTAAATGTATTTTTGTGTTCATGATCATAGTTTGTTTTAAATGTAATGTTTTTTTGAGTGATGTTTTTTCAATAATGTTTTAACCAATTTAAATACTAACTATACATGTTTTTATTGTAGAAAATAAATATCTTGAAAAAGCTCAATATAATGGGCGAAACGTCGATTAAATTATAGTTTTACTTCTCAATGAGTTAACCTATGCCCAAGAAAATAATTAACAAAATATATATGTGGTATATATATATATATATATATATATATATATATATATATATATATATATATATATATACGGAGTGTTAATTAATGTCGTGGACATATTTCAGGGGGTGATAGTACTCGACAAAATAGGAAAAAAATGTCAATATATATATACATGGTCAAAAACGAACCATTTTCGTTATACAGGGTGTCAAAGTTTTAATTTTGTTCTCGTTTTTTTCCAGTTCCTTCTGAGACAATTAGTTCAAGTTTAGAACATGTATTATTTTTAAGAACCTCTACGGTAGAATATTAAAATCGTGGATGGTAGTATACAGGGTGTTACATTTTTTTGCACCACCTACAAGTTTATCTTGCGGAACTTTTTTTTGCAGCACAATGTATGAATGCTAATATAAAATTTAAACTCTTTGTTCATTTATTTAGCTCTTTCGTATTTTGCATTATTCTCGTATCTATCACAGTTTTCGACTTATTTGCAATAATTACTATAGATGCAAAGTGTAGGCTAAATAATGAAACTGGAAAAAAGGTAGTAGGCTGTAGCAGGTCATTTGTTAATTCTGTTCTTTAATCTGACATTTTAAAAGAAATATTTTTTGTTTGACGTTTCCGTAGTTGTTTCGAGTTGTTTAATGATGGTTGAATTCACAAATCAAGAATATGCAGAAATTCATTTCATTAATGGACTTGTCAACGGCAATTGTTATGAAGACAGACGATTCTATGAACAGAAATAACCAAATCGCATGGTGCCCAATAGACAAACATTTGCAAAGGTACATAATCGGCTATGTGAAAATTGATCATTCAAGAAATCCACTCATTTAGCAGGAGCAAAAAGAACGGTTAGGACCCCTGAATTAGAGGAAGCAGTCCTGAATGCAGTAGAAAATGATCCTGCTACCAGTACGAGGAAAACTGCAGCAACACTTAACATTTCGTTTGTGCTTGTATGGAAAATTTTATCAGACAACTTAGTGTATCCTTACCACATCCAAAGAGTTCAAGCTCTTCTTCCACGTGACCTTCCACTCCGTTTAAATTTTTGCCAGTGGTTCTTACAAATGCTAGCCCAAAATCCATTATTTGGAAACACGATTTTATTTAGCGATGAGGAAAATTTTTCTAGGAATGCCATACGTAGTTCTCATAACGATCATTTTTGGGCGGAAGAGAATCCGCATTCGATACATGAAAATAATTTCCAGCAACAATTTTAAGTAAATGTGTGGGCCAGCATTATTGGAAATTATTTGATAAGTCCATTTTTCCTGCCAGCAAGGCTAAACGGACGATAATATCGTCAATTTCTCGAAGACGAACTCCCGGTATTGCTAGAAGACGTGCCAATTCTTCTTAGAAATCAAATGTGGTTTATGCACGATGGTGCACCAGCACATTCCAGCATAGAGGTAAGAGAGTTCCTAAATAATAATTTTAACAACCGTTGAATAGGACAAGGGGGACCTCAGCCATGGCCCCCTAGATCTCCAGATCTGAATAGCCTGGATTTCTTTTTCTGGGGACACCTGAAAACATTGGTGTATCAGACCCCAATCCAGATAGAAGAAGATTTAAGAAACAGAATAATAGCTTCATGCGACATCATTCGCAATACTTTTGGAATATTTGACAGAGTCCGTCAGTCCATAAGGCGAAGACTTGATTCTTGCATTCTAGCAATAGGCGGACATTTTCAACAACTTTAATAATTTTGTTTTATTTTTAAGTTAACTGTAATAATTTTATCTGATTATTCATTATCATGTCGGTTGATTTAAAATAAAGCCAGTTTCTTAATTTTTTGCTTAATTTCGCCTACATGCCATCGATGCAATTCATGGATTATTGCAAATAAGTCGAAAACTGTGATAGATACGAGAATAATGCAAAATACGAAAGAGCTAAAGAACACGATTTTGATATTTTATCGTAGAGGTTCTTAAAAATAATGCATGTTTGTCCATGTATATACTGACATTTTTATCCTATTTTGTCGAGTACTATCACCATCTGAAATATGTCCACGACATTATATATATTTATATATATATATATATATATATATATATATATATATATATATATATATATATATATATATATATATATATATATATATATATATATATATATATATATATATATATATATATATATATAATAGAGACTCAAGTGTCTTTCATTCTCTTGATAGTTTTAATGATTCGTCCCTTTTACTTAAATCACCTTGTTTTTTAATTTCTATGGCTTCTCGGATTATTGTGGTCTTATAATGATCTATGTTGGCAATCTCCTTGCACCCATACAGCTGAGGTTTTTTGTTTATTTCTGTTGCTGAGTTTATGCTCTTCTACTCTTGCTGATATTCGCTTGTTAGTTTGCTCCACGTACATCTTTTCACAGTCCTAGCACGGAATGCTGTATGCTCCGTGGTTTTCCAATTTGATTTTGTCTTTTGGGTTTCTAAGTAGTTTACCTATAGTTGTTTGTGGCTTGTGTATTATTTGTATGTTGTGTTTTCTAAGAATTCTTCCGATCTGTCTGTTGTGCCTTTTACATATGGCAAGAATACTTGTTGCCTTCCCGGTTCATAATTTTTGTTCTTCGTTGTTCGGGAGCCCTGTGCATTAATAGCTTTCTCTATGGTGCGATTTGTGTAGCCATTTTTCCTTAAAGCAATAGATATTATATTAAGTTCGTTTTGTCTCGTCTGTGTTTCAGTTAATTGCCCGGATCTAGCTTGAATTTTTGCTGGATGCGATGTGTATTTAAATATCTGCGTTGGTTTTCTGTGGACGGTGTAATCGAAATATCCGTTATGTAATTTTGTCACCAGAACATCTAAAAATTAAAGTTTGTTATTTTCCCCTATCGCTAGAGTAAGTTGTATTCTGGGATGCATTGAATTTATTTAATAATTTATTATATAATAAACATATGGCCTAAAAACGAATCCATAATTTGGGCTTCCAACTTGCTTTCTCAATGCTCCAAGAGTTATATTATATGTGCCTGGAAATCCTCGTTCATAGCAGTCCTGTCCCATGCTTCGTCGATGGGAATACTCGGATACAACGACTTGATATCTAGGCTTGCTATGAGATCGTCTTTTTCAAGAACGATGTCTCGTATAATTCGAGTGAAATACTCCAAGATTTTTACAAACGAATCGGACATCTGCTCGTCTTTATCCGTGGTATTATTTTTTGTTGTATTTCGGGGTTGATTGGTGAACTTTTTATTTTATTTTTAGTTCTTTTTTTTCTAGGTACGTAGTCAGGTACCTTGAAAACAGGCTTAAAACAATTGTCTTGTAGGATTTCCTGCATTTTTTATATGTAGTCTTGGGTATTCATAACTATGGTTGAATTTCCTTTGTCTGCTAGAAGGACTGTGATGTTTTTATTTTTTAAAAGGTCTGTTAGGGCCCTTTGTTTAGAGGCATTTAGGTTTTGTTCCGGTAGTTTACTTGATCTTAAAATTCTTGCCGCTTCTTGTCGAATCTCCTCTGCTCTGTTCCTACATCATCAGGGAACCGGCTACAAAATGAATTTCGAGGGTGCAAGGAGATTGCCAACATAGATCATTATAAGACCAGAATAATTCGAAAAGCCATTGAAATTGTAAAACAAGTTGATTCAGATAAAAGGGGCGAATCATGAAAACTACCAACAGTATGGAGGACATAATGGAAAAATCTAAAATCACAAAAAATTAAGTGCAATTAGCGCAACAACAATAGCGACATCCAGAAAATATAAATAACGACCAACGGCGGGTCAGATATAACCTTAGGCCCTGGGAAGCGTCATTAACACTTCAATCTCTATTCGGACGCTATAAGGAAAGCTTCGACAATGCCAAATGTAATTTTAGCGAAACGTCAGCCATATTAGATCTAGTTACCCATGGATGATGCAATTTGGCCATTATGATACTTAAGTCGATCTGGCTATGACATCTTAAATGAAAACAAAATAATTATTTGTCAATCATTGTTGTCAATTCAGCATTATTTGCTGCTCTTTGTACCGAGCTGGCAACACTGTTGTCGATACTAATATTTCCTTTACGTTTCACAATGAACTTAAAATGTCAAAATTGCTTTTTATCGAGAAAATTAGAAATATATTCCTGTGAGAGCCTCCAAAATTATCTGGGTTATATTGTTGCTTGTTAATGACTGTATCAATGTATAGTGTTAAAAAACTAAATACGTAAAAATGTGAGAGGCAACATAATTCGTGTTTCTAAGAAACTAGACAGTGAATTCAAATTCCAGAGAATAAATTAACCTAACGTATGTGAAACTCTGGGAAATATTTTATACCATTTACGTACATTAGAGAATATCTGAACAAGTATTATTATTGTTCAAGGAATGTAAAACAAAACATTTTTAGTATAAAAGGATTTAATTAAGAAACCGGCCAACTTGTTAGGACTACTAAAAATATATCTATTAATAAAAAAATAAAATTTTAGAATGCATGAAATCATTTTCAAATTTCTTGCATTTTATATAAACCAACCAAATTAGTGTGTGTTCGGCAAATTTACTTTCGCCTCCGCCAATGACTGAAACCCCTTTCTTAGCACCCTTAGTTTGAAAGAGAAGCGTCTGACTACCCCCGCCTGAAGCCACGATGTTGTTAGCGCATTCCAAAATGCAAATTAGGCGTTTTGGAGGGTTGGTTATATTAAATTTTTGGTCTGTACTAGACTCTCCGGCAAAACCCAAAATTATTTATTTAAATGTCGTTCGGATACATCAGGCACCGCTACATTCGTTAAAAAACATGAAGATTTAATGCTTGTTTTATAAGAGTTTGCTTTATAATGTCGAACAAATATTCGGAGAGTTTTGAAGTACTTTTATTTATCTTCTTTGAATAAAAAGAGACATTGATCTGAAGGAAATAAAAAAAGATTCTTAAAAAAGACGGAACTCACAACATAAATCCATATAAGAAAGGCTATTTTAATTATCTGAAATTTATCTGTATATGGAATATTTTGTAATTTTTAGAAACATTTGTATGGACTGTTTTAGAAGAATGCTATAATAACCATTTTATTTTGTGGAAGTTTAAAACTTTTTAACCCCGATCCTCTGTGTTTTAAAAACTAGTTGCGAACTTCAACAAATCAAATAAAAATTACACCGCGCTACCATCCATACTTTACTATTTTTAACCGAATTAAAAAAAAAGGAGGTTATCAATTCGATCCTATGTATTTTTTATGTATGTACCATCGCGATCATAAAATTCTGGTACATTCTATTAGCTTGCACAAATGTGCAGTCAATAATCTAAAATTTTGGTTATGCCTTTATTAGAACATTAGAACACATTCATATTCATATTATAACTACAGGATTTTTTAATATGCACTTGTCACAAAATGTGCCGTTTTGAATTAATCTGTACAGTTCTAGTAATTAATTGGTGTAGAATATACATAGAATTAACCAAAATTCTGAAATTTTTTGAAAGTCCTAAATTTTTTATATTATGACTAGGAATATTATCATGACTTTTATTTTTATCCATACTAGAAGTTGTTTTTTTATATCTGAAAGTTAGCGCTATCTTTTTGCTTTTAGTGTGTAGTGAACCCTATGATCTTTATTGGGACAACTAAAAGTTTTTATTTTTCAGAAAAACGCAGTCTCCGACTGACCTTTCAATATCAGTGTTATTATTTTTTTTGTACTCTTGCCAATTAAATTGCAGACTTTCGTAATGCTTACTACAGTTTCTAGCAAAAACATATTTTTCGTGGGGATTGGTATTTGAACAATTCATTCTTACGCAAATCAAACTCTCTCTCAAAAAATGCCAATTTTTTGAACTTGAAAGGTTTCCTTACTATTTTCCCGTATTCTGCAATCTTTCGTTCTGCCAATAAAACTGTGCATTTAGTGATCTGCATTTTTTCAGCAATGTGTCTTATATTATTCCCATCTCTTCGACGATTTATTACTGCAGCTCTTTGTTCTTCGTTGATTCTAGTCATAATTTAAAAATACACTTTTGCTTTAAACAAACAGATGCTACTTCTTAATTATGACACTTTTCAAACTAATATAGATCTATATAAAGCAACGCCAAGGCTTATATAATATGTAGGTATGTCATAATTAAAACTGGTCATCCCCGACATCACATCGAACTAACAGAAAGATTGCTGAAAATCGTGAGATTTTCACATATAATTAGTTTTAAAGATGCTGCAAAAGTTTCAAGGTTTATTGAAAATGATGGCTGTGGCCAATTATTTAATATATTTTAAATAAATTATATTAAATTCAAATTGCCATGTGAAAAGGCTTTAGAAAAATATAACCAAAGTTGGCAAAACGTAGCTATCAGACTACGTTTTATATTAGTCGAAGGGTTACAGTGATGATGTACCAGAACTTTATAATCGGGATGCTACGTTGATTACTCCGCGATGGTTTGACCAATTTGAATATATTTTTAGGGAATGTTCAGAATGCTACCGGAGTGGTTCGATAGCAAACATATTGAAAAAATGTCAAAATGGCGGAACGATGCCGTTTCAAACTGTTTTTTCGATGTTACAATGAACAATATATGCATCCACCATTCTGTCAGGAAGAAATTGTATGTATAGATGTATATTGTGTAATAAGACATATTATTATACAATGATGTTACATAACATGCAGTGGACAAAATGGCTACTTGCTAAACTTGATTTTTATAATAAAACTCGCATAAATAGAACTAAAAAGGATGATATAAGAATTTTTATAAAAAAAAATAAAACCGTCTACAAAAAAGCGCTAAAAAGTGAAAAACAATATTTCATCTGAAAATTTTACTCTGTGACTTCGGCGTCAAACTAATAAAGACAGTAAGACATTATGCTTCTGATATTAGACATCAAAACACTCAGTACATAAATATATTTTGGTTATTAAGTAATTAAGAATAAGTTTAGCGCTGACTTCTTGGAGTAAAATTTTAGAGATGAAATAAAATGTTAGTTTTCACTTTTTAGTGCATTTTTTTGAAGTCAGTTTCATTTTTTTTTAATTGTAGTTATACCGATAAAACGGAGAGTAAAATGTGTTTTATATCACTCTATAGGCAACCGCATTCGGCAGAACCACTCAAAGTTGAAAGGAACAATTTAATTTAACGAGAATTGATTAAAATATTTTATTTCAGTAACACGCCGTTACGATTCAAATCATTCAGTTGTGTTCCACGTCTTGCTCGATTAAAGTTACTCCGCCTTAATGGAAGAAAGAGGCGAAAATTAAAGGGTAACCTCTTAAATTAGTTTTTGACGAAGCCCTTAATTCGCATCGAGGGATATCGATAACAATTAAGGATTTATCGGGGGTACATCTGCGTCGCCACATCCAGAGCTAGTACAATTTTATTAGTTTTTATTCCTAAATATTTGCCTGGTCAGCAGATATTTATTTATATAAATGTGCGTGTTTAAATATATATATATATATATATATATATATATATATATATATATATATATATATATATATATATATATATATATATATATATATATATATATATATATATATATATATATATATATATATATATATATATATATATATATATATATATATATATATATATATATATATATATATATATATATATATATATATATATATATATATATATATATATATATATATGCATATATACCTTGTGTTTAATTTCTGCCATTAAAAGTATTTATTATGAATAAAACGTATAATTGTTAAGGTCCCATCTGTTTAGTAATCCATAATAGATTTTTTCATGAAGAAGAAATATAAAAACAAATAACAAACATAATAACAAAATTTATATTTATTCCAAATAATTATGTACTTAAATAAATTTAGTTATTATTTTATTTCCTTAAAGGAATTATTAATTAAGAGAAAGTTTCAATAAAAAACACTAAGGAACATTTCTGATAATTTATATTATTAGGTATTAGTATACTGTTCTATTCTAATAAAATGATAAATTGTATCTATGACATTCCTAGAACGTTTCACTACGTTACAAGTAAAGGTCATTATTAACGTGACTTTATGAATTTGTCTCAAAATCCTACCAGTTAATTTTTCTCACACTCGATTTTAGTGCAGGACTTGTTATAAGGATAAGAATAAATGACAAAGAAAATCAAGTTTTTCCGGGATCGGAGAGGTCAAACTCTGAGTTTTGGACTCTGATTCCTTAACAATTTAATTTTGATGTAGTGAACACTGCATCTTGCTCGGAAGGAAAAATAACCGATGATATTCACAAAAAGTATACGTTGTCTCATTATTTGAGGAAAACACATATACATTATTTAAATTTTCCAATCTATTAACAAGGGTGTCCTTTTGTAGCTCTTGTACGTCAAGTTCATTGAAAAATACCCTAAAATGTTTTTCTTTTTGTTTACAGCCTAGCAAAAGTACATTTGTTTTTCCTTATAAGTTACATATTTATAGGTATCCGGCTTTTCTTAGTTCTCATATAGATATGTAAGAAAGTTACGGTTTAAGAAATACCCTTTAAAAAAAAACTTTATCCGCTACAAACAGGACGAAATTACGAAAATTCGGCTTTATGATAATTCGCATTAGCATCATTTCCGAGCTAATAAGTTGGAAATACAAATAATGATCTTTTGCTAATACTTTTCATTATTTTTTTATTTTACGACTAAGGTAATCAAATGAACTATAAGCTCGTGGAAATTTGTTCACCACTCTCACACCGACCTCTCCTCGTCGGGTCTGTAGATTCCATAATTATCATATAAACTTTTCTAAACCTATTTGTATACAGGGTGAATGGAAAAGGAGGAGTTTATTTAATGACTACAAATATTCATGAGAAAGTAACTAAACTTTATCATTTTTGAAGAAAAACAGTGCAAATTACTGAATATTTTATTTATTTCATTATTCAAGACTATTAGTTACAAAATTGATATCTCAATAATTAAAGTTTTTATTGAAAAAGTTGCAAAATTAAAAAAAAAAGTATTAAAGGCTCTTATTTCAGAACCTAAAATCCTGTTTCCAGTTTATGCTGCAGTTTTATTTCCCTAATTGTTATTGCAAACAGATAAGAACTCCCCTTTTTGGCGAAAATGATCATTTTATTTGTAGCTAGTTATTTAATATATATCCTATATATTCAATAAAATTTCAGATACGGATGTTTTATGCTGCAATGACATGTGTGTTACAAAATATGCACAAGAGGTAATTTTACTTTTGTTTTCAGCTGACATATTTTATTGGCAAAAATTACTTCCTAGATAGAAAAACAATATAACATTTATATAAGTATTAACGTGTACGAGAAACAGAAAACGCAGTTCCAGCAAACTTCCATTAAATTGGTGTTTTTGGTGTAATATCTAGACATTAGTGTACCATAGTGAATTTACTGAGAAACATTTTTACATTAAGCAAAACTGTCGCAAGATACCAAACAAAAAACCCCCCAAGCTTTTTGTAAAGAGATGAATCGTCATTATCGTGTTTGTGAAAAGAACACCCATAAAGTATGCCCATTTTCAATACAAACATGTATTGAAAATGTGTTGTTTGTAATGCGAAATTACAAAAATTAATTGTACGTTTATGTTGTTATTGTTGTGTGTGTTTCTTTTTAATAATTTTTATTTATTCAAAAATATTGACTTCTTAATTTTAATAAATATTAGAATCAGATTAGATAAATATTGAAGGAATTAAACATTTTAAAATAAATAAAATCAAATTTTTAAATAAATAATTCCACAGTACTTTTATTTGCTAAGATATTTGTAGTCATTTCCCTTTAACCCTGTAGTTTTTCTAAAATTATCTTATAGAAATTATGAATATATGAAAGCTAAATTTACACCAGAAACAGAAATTTACTTGAATGTTAAGCAAAATTTGAAACTGGAACACGAAAGTTATTGAGTACACGAATTTATTGTTTGCAGCTGCAAGTATTACAGCTATTTCGCAAAGTGATATTGGTGGAAAGCGTCATTAACCTAGTTCTGATTCCAGATGAAAACCATACCCGTTAACTCTAAAAATATCGTAACATTTTTAAAACCCGATATTAAAAAGAAAAGAGGATTTCATTTAAGCCTTAGTGCGTCTCCTGTAATCCGATTAAGCCAAAGTTATGGCTTAATATCAGATTTTTTACCAACCTAATATCGAAAATAGGACAAAGATTATACCGACTCCGCGATGTCTTAAAGTGAATTTATAATGTAGTAAAAAGGGAATAGTTAACAAAAGTCGATGAAACTGAACTATAGACAATATGGTTTATTTTTACAGGTTTATTAACAGTCACCTTAGTGACGCAATGGCAGAGGCATAATTTGCCCTCCGACTGGAAATTATTGATTCTAGACTTGGCATTGCAGGCACTTTTTCAGTGCTCACCATGCCTGGTCGGGCACCTTCCCGGAGTTGCCTCTGGATAATAAAATAACGGCCCTTCCGCGGATTTTTTGAATCGGTTACCAACATTGCCTAAACAAAACAAAAGAAAATTGTTGTCATGTTAAATAAATTACTTGTCAAAAACCTCTGGTTCGTTTTGAAGCTAGATTAGATAACCACAACAATTATTTTAAATTTTATAATAAAAATTGGTTAGAAACTAAACGTTTTCTAATGAAGAAAAATACGACATGTGGCTCCGCTTTGCACAGTCTAACGAAGATGTTAATGAGGCATCGAACTATATTTATTAAGGTATGCTTAGCATTCGTCGTATTTTATCATAAATACATTTTTATGAAACTGTTGGCGTTTTAAACACAGGTATCCAGAACGAAGACAACCCTGTGATATGAAATTTCATAGAATGAAAAGAAATCTAGTTGATTTCGGGTCTTTCAATAAGCCGCGAAGCACAACCTATAACAAGGAAAACGAGGAAAACATAGTTAATGTTCTGGCGTCCACTGATGTAGATCCCTCAAGTTCTTGCAGAAAAATTCATCAGAATGTTGGAGTTTCAAAAAGCCGGGTGCAAAAAATTTTAAGGAAACATGGTTATAAACCATTTAAATTCAGATTGGTGCAACAGTTACACCCGGGCGTATGATTTTCTATAACTGGTGTCTAGAAAAATGCGATAATGACCCTGACTTTTATAAAAAAGTATATGGTCCGATGAGGCATATATAAGTAGCGCCGGAGTATTAAATAGGCATAATTCTAGATATTGGTCGCAAGAAAACCAACATCTAATATTTCCTCGCCAACTACATGATAGGTTTGGGTTTAATATTTCTTGTTTCATATTGGGTTCAAAAATAATGTATTGTATATACCAGGAGAGCTTAGATACAGATCGATATTTCCAAATACTGGAACTTATTCTACAGGAATTACTCGATGTTCTGCCTTTGGCCTAATTTCGGCAAGACGGAGCACCTGCTCATAATTTCGGTAGAATAAGGCAGTATTTGGAATTTAATTTTCTTGGAAAATGGATAGGGACCAATGGTTTTGTAAGATGGCCGGCGAGATCGCCAGATATAAAACAAGGATATACAAGGTAATAATTTTTTGTAGAATTTTTAAAAAAATTCTTGTTACTGTAAATAAAATATACCTGAAATATTCATTTGTTTTGTAAGCAATCCCAGCCTACTACAACTGGGTCTATCTTTAAAAAAAATGCAAATTACTGGGCGATTAGAATAGACAAGTATATATTATTATATATTTTCGAGAAGCTTATTGTCAACTGAATAATATAAAATAAAAATATACGGTGTGTCCCATTTAAAAATTTTTAAGTTTGTGTTATATCTCAAAAATGACGGCTCACATAAAAAATCTGAATACGCCACTGGATTTTACGTGAAAAACTATATTAGAGCCAGTTTTTACCTTTTCGATAAGTTAACCGAACGAACCGAAATACGAGGGGGGCCCAAAAATGCAATATTTTCAATTTCACGCTGTATCTTAAAAACGAAGGGAACTATGAAAATTTTGTTTGGGTCATCTTTCGTTTCACAAAAAAGTAACAACATGTTGCAAAAACCTCAACCCTCTATCTTCACTAATATGGGAGATATCCCATAAACACATCGAAAATGGGACACCCTGTACTTCCGATTCCTTTCGTTTCCAAAAATGTATTTTATAGTTTGCGAATTAGTGCCATAAATGCTACTATTGCTAGCGTCATTACTTGCTGTTATGTTACTAGATGTAACTGTTCATTTTTTCCAAATAAAATTACTTTTTAAATTCCTGAAAGTTATTTTGAGGTAACGTCTAAATTTCCTTTAAAACTTAATGCCAGATACGGAAGGTAAAAAACATTTCTTTGGTACTAAATAAATATTCATTTATTGGTGAAATTACTCTACTAAGAAGATGATCATACTTTCCAAGCTGAATAATTTATTATGCACAGAGCTCACCATCGAGTTCTTAAGACGATTTGGACAAATACGTTTTGCACTCACGCAAGCTCTAACATAAAACTAAAAAAAAGTTATAAATAATTAATGTACCTGTACCCGAAACCATTCAACTTTAATTTTTTTTTTCGCTAAATTATTAGAAGCATAATACGTGTTCGTATTTGTGGAGGAAAGCTAAAGAAGGAAAAAAGGTAATTGGCTACTCTGAAATGTGTTTTCCTTGCTAAATTCAATCTGTGTAGATGAGGCTCACAAAAGATAAAGCCCTAACGAGTCACTGGCGGAGAGCTTTAATTAATATTTTTCCAAAAATATTATCCGTATACCCTAAACGAGATTCACACACGTGAAAGGAGCAATGTATTATTTTTGCTTCCGCTAAACGGCTTTAAGGGTATATATTTTATATATAGTCGAATGCGGTCTTATCGTGTGGGTCCAAAGGTCGCCAACGTTATGAATCAAATCAGAAAACACAGTGAATAACAAAATGTTGTGTGATTCTTTTATCGAGCTATTAAATCTCGATGGGCTAGTTACAAATATACAGAGAGAAAGAAAGAAGCATCTGATATATAAAAGTAGACAATACTTGTATAGCTTCCCTGTACGTAACCAGATATAACGATATTATAAAAATACAGGCATTTAAAAATGCCCAAATACTATTGTCATAAAAGTAAGCTATATTAGTATCAGTATCTTTGTGCAATTAACCAAATTTATAATATTGGCACGAACTTCTTATATAAAGAAACGAAGAAGTATAAAAAGGAATAAGACTATTCTAGCAAATCCTTCTGGCGACTTTATTTGTCCACGGAGCCTAAAAGAAGCAAGGGCGTATGTTAAAAAGTTCTCACTACCGAAGGCCCTTATCCCACAGGTACAGGGTTATCGTCGAAAGATATTTTAATCTCGACGCAAGAAAAATATATTAGCCATCTTTTGGCTTCCCTATTTTCCTTTCTGGATGTATATGTGATTTTCTAGTGAAATATTGTGGACCCTTTTTAACTTATTTTTAAACGTCATTGCGTTGACCAGTCTATAGACCAACATGTCGGCGAATTGCGGCTTTATAAATTGTTAGAAGCCATTCAAGTAGAGCGTAGATATAACATTTTTCGTACTGATTTAAAATTACTCAAAATGCAAGAAATCATGCGTCGTTAATGAAGTATCACCTAGTTTGTTTAAACAAAAAGCGTCTAATTTAATAGATCAACTATTGTTTTTAATAAACTCCTAACTAGAATTTTCTCGAATACTTCTAAAGCACCTGTTGTAACATCGCATTAAAAAAAATAACAAAAGAAATAATATTGATAATTCAGACCAATATCTACTCTGTATCTACTCGGATGTATGCATTTCTATGTTACTAAGTATATTGCGGGTGCTCCAAATTAGTGATCCACCCTTATAATTTTCTTCATTGTCAGTCTATTAGAATGGAATTTTTGTTGGTTAAATATAACATATAATTTTTTAACTTCATTTACCATAAATCGTTGCCATATGTTCTTTTATTTCCAAATTTCTGCAACTAACTTTTGTTTTTTAAATCCGACCCTCTACATTTGTTTGAATATTTGGATTTGTTATAATATTCTAAGGTCAACCATGAGTAAACCAGAACCTTCGTATATCATGGGTGTCAAGACATTGACTCTCTTCCCATTAAAATACAAAGTATTACTAAAAAAATATTTAAACGTTATTTAAAAGGACGTAAAAGATGAGTGAATTAGGGACGGGAAATATTTTTCTTATTTATGTTTCTCAAGCTACTTGGATGTAAACTCATTACAGGGCTTTAAAATTGCGTTGCATGTCAAAATGACAAACATGCTATATGCTATTAGAATGTCATAGCGAATCAAAATTCCTACATATTGTTGTCAATATTGTAGCAACTTTTCTCAAATGGTAGAAAGAATTTCTCAATAGAAAAGAAAAAATCTGTTAAGGTCTATATGCTCAGTGACTGTTATTGGTAACATGGTCTTATAAACACACATTTCACTCATACATGACTGGTGGCCCAAAAGATAAAACGAATGGTTGCAAAAATATTTCAAATAATATCCGAATATTTCAAAACCAATTCTTCGTATTGGTAAACAGGGTGGTCCGTTTATCTTGGGCCACCCCCTAATGTTAGAAGCGGTGAGTTTTAGGGAAAAACTTTAAATACAAATATTTCTTGGCTGAATTTGTATTTTTAACTCTCTATAGATTGTCATGGCTTTTAATAGCTCTCTCAAAGACTAGTTTAATAATGTATAATAGTTTGAATCTACGATGGAACGTTTCGGATTTATTTGCGTTAATCTTTAGTTCTTGACCTATTTTCAACCCTATATATCTCCAATACTAATAAACTTTTTCAACTTTTTCTTGGGCACAAAAAAACATAAATTCATGCTCTATTTGTCTGGCAGTAGCAAAAATTTTTAAACTAAAAAAATATAAAAGTGACAAATTTTGCGAGCCCTTAATCTTCACAATTTTCTCACATGCAACTGGCTAGTTCAACAATATACCACAACATGAGTTTGAAAGTTACTTGCGGGCTTATTGGGGTTATGTTCGTCTTCAGTACCAGAATCCTTTATTTTTTATTGCACTATAACAACGATTTTCGTGAAAAAATTAAGTAAAGTTTAAAAGAATATATTTAAAATTGAGTATGTGGGCTTGATTTTATTTTTGGAGTTAATGAAAAACTTTCGGTTCTTGGAAAATACATAAAGTATTTATAATATAGTATTTCACTAATGAACGAAAATAAACATATAATACATAAACATAAGTACATGATATATCAATGTATTTGTTAGTATATATTACTAGTATATTATATGACTACATATCAAACGATAAAAATTGGACTTTGGCACTAAGGAATTATGTATTGCCATTAGAGTGACCTCTAGAAAAAAAGTATTTGGTAAGGTCTACAAGCTGCTTAAAAACAATGGAAGGTTAACGAGTGGAAGAAAACAGCGTGGTCAAGTTTTAAATGAAGAAAAGCATATGGATATTTTTTTACACTTGAAGACATTCCTGAAAGCTCCACCCGTCAGGCATCTTTAGACGTGAACGTTAAAAGAACAACGCTTCAAATGTGTCTAGACATAAATAAATGGAAGCCCTACAAGTACTGTGCCGAAGTTAGAACAAAGAGATTTTAAAGTCAGGTTAGAATCTTGCAGTGTTTTTCTGGAAAGTTAAGAAAATATATTTGATAAGAACATCTGGACTGATAAGCCAATATTTACGATATCAAATATGATCTTCAACCCTAAAAATACTCATTATTGGAGTCAAGATAACAAAAACAAAAGATCAGGAAGAACTTCGGTAAAGTATTGGTGTGGTATTTGGAGGTCTAATATTTTTGATCACAACCTAAATTCTCAGCGTTATTTAGAACTTTTACACAATACTTAATTTTTATTTATAATGAAGTGCCACCAGGGGAACAAAGTAATCTAATTCGGCAGCAAGATGGGGTCCTTGTCATAGGAGCGCAGTGATATCGGAATTTTTGAATATCCACTACAGAAAATGGATAGGAGAAAACGGAAATTATACTTGGCCGCCAAGTATCCCCGACCTTACACCGCTAGATTTGTTTGTCTGGAATACTGAAAAGGATTTTCTACAAACATAGATTATCGATACTACTAAAACTTGAACATCAAATACGGGAAGCTATACAATATCTTAATGAAACTAATTTTGTTAGAATATATATATATATATATATATATATATATATATATATATAAATCATAGAAAAAACTATATTATTTAAATTCAAGTTGCAAAATAATCTTCTTGGGTAAAAATCTCTTTCAATTAGACTTACCGAAACCACCGCAAGGTAATCAAATTTGACCAACCAAAACAAGCATACTATTTCCGAACAGCCGGATATACTTTTTTCCTAAGGGCTTTATTTTCTTTTCGTCGGTAAACAGACAAACGTTTTGCGAGCAAAAGTGTACACTGCCGAATGTTTGGATTGTAAGGGGAGTCTGAGTTTGCACAGTAATATTCAGGACATATTTTGTCACTGTTTAACGCTAAATATTTAATATGTTTAGAGCATATCAATAAAAGAAAATTACTTTGTATCTGCCTTAATAAATTAATATTATGAGGGGACATGACATTTTTGGATAATTCAACACAGCAAAGATAGTTAAAATTGAAAACATCATACCTGATATCTCTTGTATAAGTAATATAACTATCGCATTGCACACTCGAGATCGATTATTTCAAAAGAATGAAAATCAATCAGACTTGAAAACTGTTAACAAAACTTTTATAATATAATAATAATAATAATAATATGTCTTTATTTTTGCATGTATACAAAAAAAGGCAAAGTTTAGCTTTTTAGCTACCCTACCTAATCAACTTAGTTAATAAAGAAGGAAAAATAAACGTTATTAAAACAAACAAACAAAATTATATAAATATTGAAATATACCTACATATACACAAAAACACTGGAACACACATATAATTTAACATAACTAAGCAACAGAAGAAGTATAATGGCGAGAAAAAAAAATGCTTTTTATATGGAAACACAGATTATGGTTAAAGCTAACGCTGTTATATTAAGTCAGAATGACTGCACAATGTTCTAAAGTTTTACATTCCAAGCAAATAAATTTTGGACACCTTCTTAAAGGATGCCAAAGAGGTTATACCATTCAAATATAGTTACACTATTCAAATATAGTTGACTCATTATATTAAATATATATGGTGCATTGTACGAAAATGATTTTTTAAAGAGATCGTTGTATTATACCAAAAAGAATTTTTTTTTAAAAACGAGGCAGAGACATTCTGTAGATACGTCTTAAGGAAATATCGTGAAGATTCGATCTAAACTGAATTTTTTCGCGTAAGTATAGAGAAAATATCGACCAAGAGATATATGAAGACGGACAATGAAAGTTTATATGACCATATTTACGAAGTCGACAAACAAATCTTACAACAACTGTTAATGACTTTTTGTATTCTGTTTGAGGTTAGCGAATCTACACAGGGGAAATACACTATATATGCGTAATTAATCCTAGATAGGACTAAACTTTTCTGTAGTTTTTTTTCTTAGTTTATAATTACTTATATGTCTGTTAGTAAATAATGGTCTAAGCACTGAGCAACAAGGTTTTGTTATGTCTAAAACATGTTCAGAAAACTTCAGATTCACGTCCAATACCAACCCCAGATCTTTTGCAGTGGTAACATAAAGCCGCTTTTGATCATCAACCATTAGGTTAATTCGACTTTCAATTATTTCCCAGTACCTTTTTGACCAGAAAGCAAGGGCAGAAAAATTGTTAGGATTAAGCTTTAAGTTATTTTTATCAGCAAAAGTTTTAATGCAATCTACGTCATAGTTAACTTCATTGCAGGTAGAAAGTATATTGGAAGGATCAAAAATGTAGGAGACCTGAGTATCGTCAGTAAACGACTTTAATGTGGTGAAATTTGTAGCTCGGAATATATAAGCTATATATATAAAAAAACTAAAGGTCCTAAAATTGGCCCTTGAGGCACCAGAGTCGATCCGCGCCCACCCAGACACCATGTCTCCCACTACAAGCTTTTGATATCTAAAATAGTTTTTAAAAAATTAATAGAGGTCAAGCTGAGCCCATAATATCCAAGCTTCGCAGAGAGTAAGGCATAATCAAGGGCATCGAAGGCCTTCGAAAATTCTAAAAGTATCAAAATAGTAGCATTGTTGTTATCTAATTATCTGTAAATATCATCAACTACATTAGGTAGTACAGTAGTCGTACTGTGGCCCTTACGAAATCCAGATTGAAATAGATTCAAAATTTTATTAATAGAAAAATATTCGTACAATTGATTAGATACAACTCTTTCAATTACTTTAGAGCTGACCGGAAAAATACTTATAGGCCTTAAATCCGTGCAAGAAGCAGGGTTTTTTATTTTAGGAATTTTATTTATGGCAAAATTAAAGAAGTTTTCCAACATGCTGGGAAATAACCCGTTACCAAGCAGCAATTAATTATAAAATCTGAACTCTGGGCGTTACTTTTTCGAGCATTGACAACCTTTACAACATCACTGATTTCCACTTATTTAAAATCAAACACAAATGTGTCATTAAATAATGTATGATTCTTAAAAAACGCAGTGTTTTCAGTATAACTGTTTTATTCAGAAAATATTCATATAAAATATAATATTAATTTTATAAGGGTCTCTTAAATTATCTGGAATAGTATCTCTAGTGTTTGAGTCACCACTATAGTGGATATATTTTAATATGATCACAATAGCTTAAGATATTTTTATTTGAAAAGGAGGATACTTAAGTCTGTTGAAAAATCATTTAGATTTTTAAAATCTCGATAAGTAATCAGTTTTGAACCGGGGCGTCGAAGAGAATACAAAAGATTACAAAGAACAGCCCTATGGTAGGATATTAAAACAGCGTTTAGAGTACCGAAACTGAGAATGGATTCTTCAACATTATCGTTGTGTAATGTGTAAATGTGTGTAATATGAAACGAATTGCAATTAGTTACTGACACTGTCATAGCTAGCAGCCTGTTACAGCAAAATGAAACAAATAATGCATTCTTTTATTCTTGCCTTACGACAACATTTCATCAGCACAAACGTAACACGAACAGTTTAGTGTTTTTTTTCTGTCTTAGGAATTAAAAAATGTGTAGTATTTATTTTACTGTATAAAACTATGTACTTTTTCCTGTAATTAATATCCTAAAATAGCTTTATCCGGGTGAATAATAAATTCATAAAAATGTACTTACTGTTTAGAACCTAAAACTACAGATTCCAACGTTCGAAGCTAAGTTTTATACGTAAAAAAAAACAGCATCAATGTTTAAATTTGTCTCACTATTCAATGCAAGTTTTATATGACACAATGGCAAAGATGATATGAATTGAAATTCTTATGTTAATTTGGAAAGTTGTAAGAAATCTATAATAAATAATTTTCAAAACGAAGTATTTATTTCTTTTTTAACATGGGGCTTTATTAGGTGGAAACTTTTAATAATTTATGAATATTATGTTAAACGACTGCTCAAAATGTATGTATACATTTCTTAAATCATACTACAATAAATAAACTTACCTTTACTGGCACCGTCAGGTCCTTTCAGAATAGTACATTCTTCTATGGTGCCAAATGGTGCAAATAACTGTCTAACATCTTCTTCAGTCTGTTGTTTGCTTAGCATGCCCACAAATAGTTTACGATCTGCATGAACAAAAAATATTATTAGTAAAGTTGATCTTTTAATACAAGCCTAATACACAATAACTAACGTATGTGCTGTACCATACAACAATTTGTTGAGGGACAGATGTATGTTGGAGTGTTGATCTACTAACTGCAAAATTGTATTTTATTTTTACACCATATTATCATTTATACAGTGGATAATATTGAGAGCAAGGTATTACACACAAACATACCTCTGTCGACATTTCTTCTAAAATAAATCCACATCAAGGTGCGTAGCTAGCAATATATATTTTCATATAAGGATAGGTCTCAATGTGGGGTGATGTTGGTTATTCAAGGGATAAAGGAACGGCCTAATGCACAGGGGGAGCCTGGAATAATTGGATCAAAATCAGAGTTAAATCATAACGACTGGGCCTTATGAATCAGTAATGTAAATTTTGGTTACAATTTTGGGGACCGATTCTAGCTTACAGATTTGATTCAGTCCCATTGAAACTTGGCTTTTAATTATTTTTTAACTATGTTAATTATTTATTATCTTCATTTAATTGGGCAAGTATTTTTTTTTTAATTTTTAACCAGTGGATTCAAAGTTGTGCTAGAAATGTTTGCTTGGGGTATTATGGAGCCGAATTAATAACAACAAAAATTAAATTAGATATTTAATTTTTTATGTGTTTATATTTTGAACGGGGTGTACAAGTTTTGTTTTGAAAGATATCAAATATTTTCAAATACAAATGTCTTAAGGTTTTATCTGAACCGCCACGATTTGCTAAAAATTAAGCATGGAATTTGTTATTTTAAATAAAACACTTTGTGTAATATTATTTCATTAAATGTGTCTCTTGTTGTTAACTTTAAACATACCAGGTTTCGTACATTTATCTTAAAAAATAACTGATGAAATAGACAAAACTGCAAAATGTTTTCGAAATTACGGTTGCAAAGTAAATTAATCTGAACAAATATGGGCATTACATTTAAAATTAAATTTCGATATTGAAAACTAATTCTCTAGGTATGTTGTTGATTTCAAATAATCTAACCAATCGGCTTGTATTTTTGCTCTAGTCAAGTCCGTTAACATCGACTTAACAGAGCGATGCCGGCAAAGACACTATTAAGAAATGTGCATTTATGTTATTTGCTTTTTAAACTTTCTGGTTGAGATGTGATTTATTCATAGTACTTTTGGAGAATAAAACTTAAATTTTTACCCCCGTATTCACTAAAAAGAGATAGTCGAGGGCTAGTTGCTATTGTACTCTATTTGCTCGCCAGTTATGTTTTGCTTAAGTCAGTGCCATTTTGTATTTGTGACATTTAGAAAAATTATTTGTTAAATTTTTTAAAATGTCATCTTAAACCTATAACTGTCAAATTAAACCTGGTCTAAATTTAAACTTTTTTTAGTGAATACGGGTATAAATGTTGGTTTTTAATTTTTGGAGATATTTTTGAAAATAGGGAACAAATATAGACATTTTAAATTCAGTACTTTACAATCTTTATCAGCTTAAATACGAATCTAAAAGGTATATCTATATTTATTCGCCCGAGTAACACTTCGGTGAAATAAATTGAAATTTCTACTAAAATAAATTTAACAATTTGGTTGTAATATTTATGTTTAAAATTTAAATTTTCGATTTATTTTGAACCTTTATTATTACAAGCATAGTATAGCTGAAAATCTCATTGCTATTTCGGCTTAAACATCTAACTCTTTTCATCTCTCATAATTAACTGTATATTAATCCTTTCTATTCATCCTGGGAAGCTAACATAGATGTAGCTGTAACCGCTCTCATCATTATTGTCAAACTGTATTTCTTTTCTTTAAAAGTTATTTTTTATCTCTGTCTTGTTCACTTATGTTTATGTGACAGGAGAACTGTCATTTATTGAAATAGTTTAACATGACAACATAGACGTCCGTCGCGCGTCGCACCGTTTCTCGTTTGGATATTTAAAAATGGCCGCCTTTCGTCTTCTTTCGATTGTGCTGTTTTATGTTTTACGTTTCGTTATGTGTTTTATTCAGTTTCCCTGGACTATTTTATTTGTCTTTGTGTAGAGTTAGTGTGTATATTATAAAAGTTTGTGCTTATTTATAGACAATAAAAGTTAATAGTGAAATAAGCGGTGAGTTGAGGATATTTACAATTTTGTAAATAGGCTAAACATGTTATATGTACTTGAAGTCTGTATTTTTTTAATTCCCTTGGCATCGTGTTGAAACATTGGTATTATTGATACTAGTGACATACTCACAAAATGAAATAACCTGCCATGATATTTCTAGAGGTAAAGGTTTTCATGAGAGCATGGCGGAATTGAATGATTTGATATGGGGATGATTTTCCACTAAGATATATAGAATTTTTCCTTGGTGTATCTTTTTCATTTCAATTAGCAAGTAACTCATATGACATTGCCAACCCTTAACCTCCAATTCTAAAGCATGACAGGGATTTAAAAATAATACAGACTGTATTATATTTTACCGAAAAATGTCCAAATTTTCAGGCATTAAGTGCCTAGCACTGCAATTACGTGTATGTTTTATTAAATTAAGTGTAGAAAATTTTAGCATACAGAAAAGAAAAGAAAAGTGTTTTGAATTTGGCGCGCAAACGGCGGAGTTCACTTTCGGTGGAGAGCTATCTCTCTCTCGGATGATTTATTTACAGTGACTTGCGCGTCTCAACCTGATTGTCTCTGGCTTGGGTTATCGAACGTTCATCCCAGAGGCAACTTAAAAAATCACATATTTTTTAAACTTATTTCTATAAAAAGTTTGATAGAATCTGGCACAGGCCAACTTTTCGAAGGTCATTATTTTTGAGAATCTTCTTTTGATTTTTGAACACAGTTCGTTCCTTTTTCTATTTTGTGTCAAGTCAGTGTCAAGTGTCATATTGAGATGGAATGGTAACATTTTGTTAACAATCCAAAACGGCAGAATATAATGTCAGCCTAATAAAATGTTTAAACATTTGGAAAAATTGCGTTTTTTATGGAGGAAAATTAACAATAATATAATTTATTTTTATAGATTATGTAAATAAAGTTATCATGATAATATTATTAAGAATAATAAACACAAGCAATCAAAGTAGAAATGAAGTCACATCTAAACAAATGGTCAGGCTCCGAAGATCCTATTCCTCGTGTAATCTTCAAACGGGACACACATAAAATCCTAAAAACCATCAACGAACACATAATTCCCAAGCACATAACGAATGCGAGCACAATTGAGTGACATTCATCAAATTCACATTCATTACAAAAAAATCATGAGCAATGAGGAGGCACAAGTAATAGAACCACCGACCAAACAAGATATCACAGAATACTGGAAAAGTATTTGGTCAGAACCGAAACTACACAATAATAACGCTTCATGGATTAAAGCGGAAGTAGACAGACACAAGTGCTTGGAGGAACAAGAGGACTTTGCAATGACAACACAAGAAATTGCAGAAACAATCAAATACACGCATAACTGGAGATGTTCTGGAATAGATAACATTCATAACTTCTGGTACAAACAGTATACCTCTACACAAGAAGCTCTCACCCACCAAATTAATGAAATTATTTTAAAACCTAGCACACTCCCCAGTTTTCTCACCCAAGGAATAACATACCTTAAACCCAAAAATTCAGACAATAACAACCCGTCAAATTACCGACCTATTACGTGCCTTCCAACCCTATATAAGATCATCACAGCTACAATTACCAGGAGAATAGAACAACATCTAGCACACAAAAACATTCTAGCGGAAGAGCAAAAAGAGTGCAAGAAAAATAGCCGAGGATGCAAGGAGCAGCTAATTATAAACAGTTTCATCATAGAACAAACCAGGAAAAAATATAGAAACCTTTATACTGGTTACATAGAATATAAAACAACCTTTGATTCGATACCCCACAGGTGGCTAACCAGAGTGCTAGAATTATATAAAGTCAACAAAATCATCAGGCAATTTCTTACGCAAATCATGAGTACGTGGAAAACTAAAATCAACCTGAGAACACAAAAAGGGCATATCTAAACAGAAGAGATCTATATCAGACGAGGTATATTCCAGTGAGATTCACTCAGCGCTTTCTGGTTCTGCCTCTGTCTCAATCCACTCTCAAACACACTGAATAACGCAAACTTCGGATTCCAAATTAAACACCAAAAAAATAACCTACACAAAATAAACCATCTCTTGTGACATAAAATTATATGCAAGCAAAAAGGCACAGCTAAAATCACAGAAACGTTTACCCTGGACATCAACATAGAATTTGGTACAAGTAAATGCAAGCTATTTCATCAACAAGGGACAGTGGAAAGACCACCCTACGAGGGAAACGATCAACAACGAAACTATAAATACCATGCTCAAAGAAGAAACATACAGATACCTAGGCTTCCATCAAAGCACCAAAATTAACCACACTCATATCAAATCAGAGCTCAAGACGGAATTTAAAACCCGACTCACAAAGCTACTAAAAACCAAACTGAATTCCAGAAATCTAACGAAAGCTATTAACACCTTCGTCATACCTATTCTTACATATTCGTTTGGTATCATTAAATGGTCACACACAGACATAGAAAACATTCACATTCTCATACGCTCTGAGTTCACTAGACACAGGACGTTACATCCCAACGCATGCAAGGAAACACTCACCATCGAGAGAAAAGAAGGAGGGAGGGAAATTATAGATACACAATCGCTAAAAAAAAATAGGAACTTCTACAAATTCTTCCACAACAAACAAACTAACCTCCATCAGGCAATAATGAAAGCAGACAGGAATAATACACCGCTCGACATGTATCAAACGAGCCACGCAGCAGACGTACACAGTCATATGCAATCACGACTAGAAAAGATGAACGCCTGGTCTCAAAAAACACTTCACGAAAGACACAGATACCACATAAAGCAAGACCATATACATGAAAAGCTTTCATATACGTGGTTACAAGAAGGGCAGCTGTTCCTCGAAACAGAAGGCTTCCTGCTTGCCATCCAGGACAAAGTCATAGCAACCAGAAACTACCAAAAGCACATCATCAAGGACACAACCATTGAAGACGAGAGGTGTAGGAAATGTCACCAGCAGAGAGAAACGATCGATCACGTAACGAGTGGATGTAGAATAATGGCCGGAAGTGAATACACCGCGAGACACAACTCAGCAGCGAAGATCGTTCATCAAGCATTAGCCACAACATACAAACTAACGGAGAACACAGACCCTTACTACCATTATACATCAACATCCATACTTGAAAACGTAGACTACAAGCTCTACTGGGACATTGACATCAACACAGATAAAACAATCCCCGCAAACAGACCCGATATCACCTTTCAATCCAAAAAAAAGAAAATCACTTAATTAATTGACATGGCTCTCCCCAACGAAGAGAACATCCAAGCGAAATACAGTGAGAAGATCGCCAAATACACCGACTTGGCAATGGAAGTAAAAAGGCTGCGGAAACAGGAAAGAGTCATCATTGTTCCTGTCGTCATATCAGTAAGAGGTCTCACCCCAATAACGTTTACACCGCATTTGGCTCAATTAGGACATAATACAGACATTCACAGGAACATCCAAAAATCGGTCATTTTGAAAACATGTAGCATCGTTAGATCATTTCTTAATACACAATAGTTGTTTTTTTTTCTATTTCCTTTTTATTTTTTTTTGTGTACTGACTTGGTATAACCCCATCAGTATAAAATACAACCACAGGAATACTGTGAGTTAAGCATTAAAATTAATTAAGCATCCAACGGGTGGCTGAAGGATGGACAACTATTCCCAGAGACAGAAGAATTTATGACGGCAATACAGGACCAAGTTATTAACACAGGAAATTATACTAAATTCATCATCAAAGACCGGTCCCTGGAATACGATAAGTGTCGAACATGTAGCGAGAGATCAGAGGCTATACAGCATATAACATTTGGCTGCACTTACCTAGCAAACACGGACTATCTCCAGCGACATAACCAGGTGTGTAACATCATATACCAGAAGCTTGCCAATAAATACGGGCTCCTGAACACCTATGTGCCCTATTATAAATACCAACCAAGTTCAGTGCTTGAAAATAAGGCCTTCAAACTGTAGTACGACCGGGCAATTATCACCTACAGACGGGTGACGAATAATCGGCCTGATGTGGTACTGGTAAATAAGGAAACAAAGACTTAGTTGGTAGATGTTGCTATACCCAACAATAATAACGTGTTGGATAAATATTAAGAGAAAAAGGCCAAATATGCTGAGCTGGCCATCGAGATACAGCAGATGAGGCGACTGAATAAGGTTCATGTGTTACCGATCATCGTATCATCAACTGGACTAGTTTAAAAACACTAGAACAGAATCTGAAAATCATAGAATATTTTTTATATTTCAACACGTTTTGCTCACTTTATATTAAGGTATACAAAAAAATATTAATTACGAAAAAGGTTGGGTTTTAAGAAACCCGTCAAAAAATATTTTTATTTATACAAAGTGCTCCATAAATACACTACAGGGATTCATATCATTTTTTAAATTAATCACCTTGTATATTCTAGGATATTCAGATTCAGTTCCGTTTCCCTTTCTCAAAAATATATAGCATGTCTATATTAGTTTTTGCTAGATTTCACTTTATATTTCTAGAAATGATTTAAATATTTGTTTAAATCATAGTAGCCATTGTTGAAAACAGTTTGTGTATGATACCACGTTACCCTGATTAAACGCTTTATTTTAAAAAGGAATTATTGTGTTCAATTATTCAATATATAGGCAAATTAAAGTTTTTTTTGCAAATTAACATTAAATTAAATTAACGATTTAAAGGTATTTTCATGGTTGTTGAATATTACCGCCAATGTTTAAAATACATTTCTATAATCAACTTTTAGTTTATTTATAGAATTAGCGATAAAATGTGAATGATTGTGGGTTATATTATGTATATTTTAGAAAATCCTTTAAATTTGTGCTTCTTCGTATAATTGTTCTTTTATATGACCCCATAAAAAATATCTAGCGGAGTTAGATCGGGGCTATTCTGTGACCAATAAATAATTACGTTTCTATCAGTCCACGTAATATAGTTATTATTAAGGAGTTTGTTTATTATTTATGTGGCGGCGCCCCATTTTGCTGCTATGTGATAATATTATAAATTTGAAGTGATATGTTTTCCAGAATTTTCTCAACTTCGATTCGCAAAAAAATTAAATATTTACCAACAACCTGATTTGCAAAATAGCACCCCAAACATTATGGTATGAGTGTTTTTGCGATTATCTATGCCTGCTGTTGTAAAAGTTGCTTATTTTTTCCTGACATCTTTCATTGAATATTGTTGATTTTTTACAAGTCAGATTAAGAATATTTTTAAACATACTGTTTTAATTTTTTGGTTTCCTTGAAAATATAGCAATATTTCCAATTCTCCTGCTTCATTTGATATAACTGTTCGATTATTTTTTCAAGGGATTTTTGTTGCCTGGAATTACGTTCTACGTAATAAAACTAACTCTGTTGAAACTGGAATTCCAGGATAGGCATCTATGATGTTGGTATTCAGCTTGCATAGCCAAGCAGTGTTATTTTTGTAAGATAATCGAATTGTTTCTAATTTTTCCTCTTCGATTTAACCCACAACTAGTAATAATTTTATTAAGTTATTCATGAAGACTCAATTTGACAATATACAAAAATATTTTTATTGCTTTACTTTAATCATGGCAGTGCTAGTTTTTTTCGCCAATGGTTAGTATAATTTAAAGTAATATTAAAATCTTTTAATTCTTATGAATCTTAAAGTAAAATATAGCAAAAACGGCTGAGGCAAATATAGACGCATTATATATTTCTGAAAAAATGAGATATCTCTATCCAAATATACTACAATGCAGGGCGATGTATTTAAACATACAAAGTTAGCCTTTTTATCGCATTTTTGAATTACGTCATATAAATAAAAAAATATTTTCTTAAGGCGTATATTAAAACCCAAAACTTTTATATATAAAAAATTTTCGTATTTTGTAAAATGGAGTGTGAAAAACGCGTTGAAACATAAAACTGACCCTTTACATTTAATTCAAAAATATTGTTTTGTCAGAAGTGCCAGCTCAGTCCTCAAATCGAGTAAAAATATAAAACCTGGGAAATAAATAAATACTCGAATATTGAGAATATAGAGATATAGAATTTTATTATTTATCAAAAAGAAAAAAATAAATTTAAGTTTGCTGTGGTTGCCGCACAACGTCAGTATTGTAATTTCCCATGCAAAATGTTCCTAATGCGGGTAAACTAATCCCCAAGGGAGAGAGTCTTTCTATTCACGCGTCCCGAAAATGTAAATATGGGCAAAACCAATTTATGATCAAATTTGCGTTAGTGACAGTAACTCTCTCAATCTCGATCCTTAAAAGAAGTTTTTTCCTTTCGATGTGCCCAACTCAAACAAAGGACTTACAAAAAGCTTTCATCCAGTATTAAAAGCGGTTATCGACGTCTGTGATTATCCCACAAAATCCAGGCCGAATCCACCCTCTTGTCTACAAATTCTAGGTTTAGGAGAAGGCTTATGTTGTATACTTTTTACTTTAGCTGTAATTTTAACCTTTAATGTTAATCTCTGATTTAGTGTTTAAAATTAAATAGCAAAATAGCTTTGGTATTTTTATTCTATTGTGGGTATATGAACGAATTTATTCGAAAGAAAAAATTTGGTATTACTTTTAACTTATTGCAAACTAGAATATCGATCATCTTATGAAATGTAGCTAAACAGTGTTCGATTTAAATCTTAAATTTGAATAACATTTGTTTCCGGCAATTATTAATTTTAATTTTACATAAAAGTTTAACGTTAGATTAAGTTTTTTATTTTTTTTTAACTGTAACTACATATGTTAAATTAGTAATTTCTATGACTTAATTTTAACATTGTTTTGTATACTGTCGTACTTTTTACTTCTGATAAAAGGAAAAACATGTTTGCATCGCAAAATAGAAAAACTATTCGATTTGTGTATTTTTTAACGAAACACCCTGTATATTGTTTTCCAAAATCTCGTCTTTCTGAATTCAAAAAATATTTTCTAAATCAATGACATTTGGTTAAGTCATTTTTGAAATATTTTAGTTTCAATTATTATTTATTGATATCGAAATCCCTTTTAAATGTAAGCAAGTTGGCCACGGATTAAGATGACGCGAATTCAACATTTTTCAACTGTTAGTCTTATGGCCGGTTGCAGAAAGCTCAATTATAGTTTAAAATAACAAAAAAATTAACGGCCATTCGGACAAAATATTCTGGCTGTAGTAAGCTTATTCAAGCATAGGGTCCAAAAATAACGGACCATTATTCTGACAAGCCTTTAAGTGCTTTCTATCGTCTCTAAGGAGGTGCCACCTATGGGAACAAATGCGAGGTTTGTAATTGATACCTATAGTAATGTATTAGAAACATTAAGCTAAGCGCGACATACTCAGGCATTCATTGTTTTTTGGGAAGCTGTGCGATACCAATTATTTTTATTGGCGAAAAGACGGCTCCCAAAGGTATGAAATCCATGATGCCGGCTTTTTAGGCCAAAGTGTTAATAAAAAACAAAAGTATTAACGTCCATAGATATGATAGATGATAGAATGCACTTAAAGGCTTGTCAGTATAATATTCATTATATTTGGACCCTATACTTGAATAAGCTTGATACAGGCGGAATATTTTGTCCGATTGGCCGTTAATTTCTTTCTTATTGATGTATCTACGGACGTTAATACTTTTGTTTTTTACAGTTTAGAATGTTTAACGGAATGTCAAATTTGAGTGAATGAAAGAAAATATATTTATGAAATATTTATTAAAAATGGTTATAATAAAATGCGAGTGCAACGAAAATATAAAAAACTTTATGAGGAACAGCGAGTTTCTAGATTTCTGTAAGCAGCTTGTTGCACTGTGTGGTAGAATCAGGACACTTTTACTGAATAAATAGCCCTTTTAAATAGCGAGAGTCAAGAGATTCTAAAAGGGGGTTTACATTTGATGCTATGCAATCAAAAATATGACATGCAGAGGCAAACAATTTCATTGCACAATCATTTATATTTACGTGCAAACAATTGAACGCAACGTTTTGAAAAGCAAGTGTGCCAACTAAAATGAATTTGACATTAAACAGCTGATTAATTTAAATCTGCCTAATAGCTTAATCAGCTTGATGCTTTGTATTGTTAAAAAAAGTCGTGAAAAATGAATTTAGTTTCTGAAAGTGAAAATGTAGTGGATATGCAAATAGTCCTCTCAATAATAAAAATGATTATATGTTGGTACTTCCCATTTCATCCTAAAATTGCGTGCTATTTGCAATAAAGTTAGCGCCGGTTTTAATTCGGCTCCATGCAAATAAAATTGCATCAGCTGATTGCAAAATCACTTATGCGCCTGCCTGCGGGCAATTTCTCATTGCATTGCCTGTGCAATCTCTTAATGTAAACTCCTCTTTAAGACACAAAAAAACCGCAGAGACAGTGCGATAACTTCTGAACAGTTATACGATTATAATTATCTATATGTATAATCATTCATGTCGTTGCGCTAGCTGACTATTTAGTTTGTAATAAGTATTTCATTGTACTTAGCAGTATACTTGACTTCTGTAATTCTATGCTACATAGTATGAACGTATTAGTGTATTTAAATATTATTGAGATTTAGGTGAATATTTTATTTTATATTAACTATTAATATTATTACAGAGTTTAAGTATTGTACAGGAGATGACGCCACTGCGCCATTATTTTGTTTTTCACCTATCCTTACCCTTAGTAAATATATTGATTGATGGTAGATTATGATTAAGATTTCTGTAATTCATATTTGTTTATCGCTTGTATTAGATAATAGATGGCATATTATAATTATAGGTGATTTGAATGTATAACCAGTTAACCAACAAATTATATATTTTTAAAATCAGAAAAATTAGATCTTTTCTGTTAGAAAACAATATACATTATGTTTCGTTAAAAAAACGCATAAATCGCTTATTATCTCTATTTTGCGATGCGAAAAAGGTTAATTTTTTTGTATCTCATTAAATAATGAAGTTACTGTAGGGGTCAATTAAATAAATAATAACCCATATTTGAGAACGTGATTATGGGGAAAAATATAATAAGACATTCTGGAGGCAAGTTCAAACACATAGACAAATACAGTATGTCCCATGATAGGTGAACAAAGAGGTGTAAATGATCATATATTTTGTAGCCGAAATTTGGCGCTTTGCAGTCTAGGCCAGTTTGATTAAAAACTGATTTTAGACACAGTTTCATTTTTGAATAGTCTAGCCTTGAGCGACACGATTTCTTTATATTTTACATATTTTTGTAAAATATATGGAAATATTTTATTAGAAAATTTGAATTTTAAAAAATCGGGCGACTTTAATAGTATACTCTCGCCATTTTGTCTGCCTCCTCTAAATGTGGCCCTTTTGGATTTGTTTACTCCAGTAAAAAGTACCTTTATCAGTTTAATAAACAAAGCATAGTTGTTAAAGCCACCTCGACAACTAAAAGAAATTTTTATGGATATTGTTGCTATCAACAAATTCGAGAATTTCGCCAAATATTGTATACTGTAATTGTCCATAAGGTAACTATTTAGAAAGATAAAAGGAGATCAAGAGAAAACAAACATTTCAATATTATTCAGCGATTTTCTGTAAAAATAATGAATTGCACATTAGTGGAAAATTTAATATTATAAACCCATTTTAAGTGAAACTTCCTAAAATATCCGAACAAATTGAATTCCCAGAATACACTTAAACTGAATAATGGTCCGCAATCAAGACAGGTGAATTTAAAAAATGATTAATTAAATTTATGAAAATATTGCAATACTTTTTTATTATTGGTTTTAATTAATTTCAATTTTGAAAAAACTTTGTTGTTATGGAAAAATGTAATCAAAAATAATATTTTGATTTTAATGAACATTATTTTCATTTACGATTCAATTCACTAAAGGATAAAATGGGTTTAAATAGTGCTGTGGAAAACACATTTGCCGAAGTTGCAAGTTACCAAAACAACGATGTTTATCAACTATATAATTTGGTTTTTGAGTTTTACTTTCGGAAACGACACGAAGTTTATTTTTTTTACTTCGCTCGTAAAAGAGATTATGTCGATCTGCTTCTTTGCGGCATAACTAAAGACTACTTACCCGAGTGACTTTAAATTTTGGTCAAAAATTAAGAACCATATGGGGTAACAATTTGGTAGGAATCCAATACAGCGAAACTACCAGGCCACCTAGTGAAATTATTACTAAAACCTACTTAACCAGCTTACCCTAAAATTTCCACAATTACGTAAAAATCAAGCGGCAAAATTTTAGTACGAATCCAACATGGCGAAACAAAATGACGGCTTAGTAACATATTGAAAAATTTACTTAATGGCTTGATTTCAAATTTTGTGCAATAATTAATTGTGGTATAGAGATCAACTGGTAAATTTGGTCAAAAATTAAGTGTTAGGTATATGGGGATGACCTGGTAATATGTTGCGAAAAATCCAATATGGCGGATCAAGATGACGGCTTAGTAAAACATTAAAAAAAGTATTACTAAAAAACTAACTAAACAATCAGACAAACAAATATCAAGTGTTACGTAGGAATGAACTGGTAAAATTTTGGTATGAATCCAAGACAGCCAGATAAAATGGCAGTAAATAAAATATTTAAAAAATCAGCATAAAGAAACTATTTATTAGATTAAGTTCAAATTATATTATCAAGCATTAAGTGTGATATAGAGATAAACTGGTAACATTGGGATACAAAATCAAAATGGCAGCTAAATAAAATGGTTAAAAATCAACGTAAACAAATTTTCTCCTTCAATTGAAATTTTGCAGAAAAATTAAATTTGATATAAGGACAAACTGGTACAAATTCAACAAGGCTTTAAAAAAGATCTTAAACAAATAAGTGTAAGATCTACGTATTCAATTTAATTTAATTTTATATTTAAAAATCAAGTGTGGTATGGTAGAAACTGGTAAAATATTGGTACGAATCCAATATGGTGGAAAAAATTGGCACCCAATAAACATATTTGACAGTATAAATGTGTTACTAAATTACTATATGCGGAATTAATTGGATCACACCTTACTATTCCCAATAAAAGGAACAATTCATAACCCTGGAAGTTCCGGGTAAAAGACATTTACCAATTCTTTTAATAAATCTTAACATAGATGCATTTTTTTACTAAGAAGTTTATGGAAACCGCGCCAAGGCAATAATAAGATTTATTTGAAAATTATTCATAAAACTAAAGTATTGTCAGTTGTATCATAGCATACTTGTATCAAAATATCAACCTGCAAGACTCAAACACAATTATATCGGAAAATAAAGACCTGTGAAATAATTTCTGAAAAAAAAGTGTTTTAAGTAAAAAAGGAGGCTTAATAAAGCGTGAAATTAAAACACCAAATACATAGTAGTTCGTCCTTTTACTAAAACTATAGCGCTAAATAATGCAAGGTGTTAAAATAGAATTTTCAAAAATTAATTTTTTGTTCAAATTTTTGATTTCAATTCATATTAATACAACCCGAAAAAAAACTTCTTCTAACATGATATTGCGGGAAAAATCAAGTAGGTAAAGCGCTGATAAGAGACATCCTCTACATTAGCCTTTTTATTTAAAGGAGTTTACATCAGGTTTTTGAACATGTTTTGCCATATCTATGAACTGCATGAAGGTACGATAACTACCTAGCAGTTTGAAGCAATCTAATTTAACGGCATTAACGAAAATTCCAAACTATTTGAAAAAGAAGATAAGGCTTACATCAAACATTTAGCAAATAATATATGGCGCGAAGGCAATTGTTTTAAAGAAAATTTTTCATTCAGTGTGATCCGAAGCCGATTTTCAGCCTGTAGCGCACATTCGAAAATTTTGACGGCGATGCCAAAACTAGAAAGTTAGGTTATTTGTAACGTATATTTAATTTGTTTTTGGAGTTTTAAGTTTACTATTATGCACTTAAAAAACGAACTATGATCTACAGTAAAAATTAAATAAATGAAAGAGGGATATTCAGAAAATAGATAGTGCTAAATGAAAGCACAGGAATCTAGATGAACTTACCAGCAATGAAATGCGTACTACACTTAGTTTTTAATTTCATAATATTTTTAGAGACAACTTTTTCACTGTTAATAGTTGCCTGCCTGGTATCTAACTTTATAGAACTCCCATTTAATTAAGCGAAATACGGACGCGCGCCGGGAAGACAGTAAGAGCTTATTTTATACTTCGGCCGCATCTCCAACCAGCTACCAAATACAGGCATTTTTCTCATAGTAAAACTTTTCAATGTAGTTTAACAATGTAGTGTGGTTGTAAATAGATAATAAGAACGATTTAAACTTATTAATTCCCTAATACAAATACAGGATAATAGATGAGGAAAGAGCGAAACATGCCGTGTTCCTTCAAATGTATACAATTCCAATATAAAATGTATTAAAATATTGTGACTTCCAATGGTGTTTTATAGTTTTGTGTAAGTTTTTTAAAGACATATTATTAAGAAAATTGAGAAATACCAAGGTTCTCTCACTATATAAAAGCTTCACGCAATAAATTACTTGAATATAATAAGCATATGATAAATTAACATTAGCGCTTGCGCAGAACTGAAATTTTTACCTTAGGCAAAAGTGGGTAGTCTGTCATCCATATTGCAGTTTCCTAAACTTATGGATTATTTAACAACTACTGCTTACATTTTTTGTCTGCCCCAAATTTTAATTTTGAGATGACGCTTGTTGAGTTTTACCTTATTGAACTTATTGACTAAAAGTCGTCGCCCCTCCCCATTATTAGTGTCCATATACGATTTAAAATAATAAAGGTTTAGTTTCTACTGGTACAGCCACTGACAGGGGATGCTGACTTTAGTTCCTTGCTCATTGCCTAGAGAACAATTATGATATCTCGGCCATTACATCCAAGTTACAAGATGTTTTACCACAAGCAGAAATTTTAATCTTAATATACACTTAAAGCATTTTATAAGCAGAAAAATACTTAGCCCTGGTATTTATAATAACATTTTATTTTACGAACTAACAAAATATTCCAATGTAGTATTTTGAACATTTTTTCTCATATACACGTATTGTCGCCACTTCCAAACAGTTATTTAAATAAGCACAAATTTAGAATCAAATATAAAGCCAAAAAACTAATATTTGTTAAGTTATTATTATTTATTCTTCCTCTAGCGTCCGTCACTTGGTTCGGAATTTAGCAGCGATTGTTGACTTTTAAATGCCGGTAGAGGAGAAAAACGATTATGCCTGAATGCAGTAATTAAAAAAATCCTTTATTTATTTTCTTAACATTTTCTTAATAATTCACAACATACTTTTTTTTCGACTTGTATGAAGTCTTCTGATCGTGAAACTTTAAAAAAAATCATGAGGAAACTCTTATTTTTTAATTTATTTATATATTTAGTTTTTTAGCTGAAATGTGGTATACTGAGAAAATATTTTTTTGTTTCGATAAAGCCTCCTGAATACTGTATTTAAAAAATTTCTGTGGGAAAACTCTCAATTTGTTTTTTAAATGTGACACATTTACACTATAACTTTTCTGACTTAATTATTCTATTTTTTACGCTCCCTGTATATTATAAACTTTACATTTTACTTTAAATTAAAAATTTTATCTATATGCAAATAAAAAAAAAATATACCTAATGTGGCGCCTGCGGCTCCACTTTTTTTTCTTTACAGTATTCTTTTTTTAGCTGAAATGTGATAGGTATATTCAGATTTTTTTTTTGGCCTCTATAAAGCCTCCTAAATGCGGTAATTATAAGATTTCAGTACAGAAACTTTTATTTTTTACTTTGTTTATTTAATATCCGAATTTTTTTAGTTGAAATGTGATATATTCACAAACTATTTTTTGGCTTCTATAAAGCCCCCTGAATGCGGTAATTAAAAACTTTCGTGGAAACTCTCTTTTTTTATTTTATTTATTTTTTAACTTTTTCTTAACTTAAATTGTGAAACATTCACTGCATAACTTTTTTGACCTAATTATTATATTTTTTACGCGCCCTGTATAATATATCGGAATATAAAACTTTACAATTTACTTTAAAATAAAAAGCTTATCTATACGAAAATAAAAAAATATATGTGGCGCCTGTTAGATTACTTTTTGCGCCTATATAGTATTCTGTTTTTTTTTTTAGCTGAAAGGTGATTGGTATATTCACATTTTTTTTGGCTTCTACAAAGCCTCCTGAATGTGGCAATAAAAAAATCCCTGCGGAAACTCCAAATTTTCATTTTATTTATTTATTTTTTACCTTTTGCTTAAATGAAATAAATTTACATTTTACAACATGAACCCTATATAATATATCCTAATATTAAACTTTAAAATAAAAGTCTTATCCATACACAGATATAAAAAAAATATATCCTGGTAAGAAACATCGATTTTTTTTTATTATATAACTATACACGGGTTTTTTAATACAAAAAAATATTTAAATCAAATAGTTTGCTTTATTCAGGCAATGTTGAATTATTTACTCCCGAGTCATTATAGAAATCAGACTGTCTAAAAATAAAAAATTCCGCAGAATTTTTCTTAACTTCCATATACAGGAAGTTTCATAGAATAAAAAAAATAAATTGTTAATGTATCATTTCAGTTAACAAAAAGTTAAAAATAAAATAAAATAAAAATTGGGAGAAAATTTTTAAGTGCCGTATTCAGGAGGTTTTATTGAAGCCAAAAAAGGATATTTTGTGAATATATTACGTTTTAGCTAAAAAAAAGGAAATTAAAAAGTAAATAAATAAATAAAATCAAAAATAAGAGGTCCCGTAGACATTTTTTTAAGTTCCACATTCAGAAGGCTTTATAGAAGTCTAAAAGAATTATGTTGTTAATGTATCACACTTCAGTTATGAAGAGGTAAAAATAAATAATTAAATGAAATAAAAATTGAGATTTTCCGCAGAGAAATTTTTTAATTACGGTATTCAGAAGGCTTTATAGAAGCCAAAAATGTTTTCTGAACACATAACATTTCAGCTAGAAGAAAGTTGAGCCAAAATATTTAGTTATTTAACTTTCTAATTGTCGCGATTGCACTAGCATCCACCTGGAATGCCAAAACTCAAGGAAATTTGGAAGCAGGCCATTTTTTTTTAATTACAGAACTTTAAGAGTTCTTTTAAACTAGCTAAATTTTACATTCTTAGAGAAATTGCAAAAAAGTTGCAATACATTATTTTTTTGCCAATATCTGTAAAAGTATTATTGACAGAGCACTTGAATGAATGAATGTAAACATGATGGTATACATTTCCTGATCAAAAATGTTCCTTATGATTTTTTTGTAAATATGATAGTCTGTTTTGTCCCTTGTCAAGAGAAATATCTGAAAACTGTGAATGAGCCCCCTATTTTTACAGATTTACGAATTTGAACTTCTTTTTATAAATAATTGTTTATTCACTTTGGTCCGTATTTCTCTTAGAGGACCTGGAACAATAGTAATGCATCGAAAAACCTCACTTTGTTTAATAAAAATAATCATTACCCTTTATCCCTTGATTTTTAATAACTTTCTGAGTTTTTTCGAAAACTCGCGATCAACCGCAAATTAAAAACCGCAGAAGTTTTGATATCTCTGCAGGTTACATTGAATATAAAAGAAAAGCTGAAAATTTCTACTTTTAATACATTTTTCGTTTCGCTTTTTTTAGGATTCGATCAGATTACCTTTTCCTTAAATCGCCTCTTTCTTTTTCTGAGGTTAATTTTGGATTTTTAAAAATAAAATCTAATAGAAATTTAAGGTATTTATATCACAGGGTAACAAAATGAAAACAAAAATTTGGTGCCGGAAATCTAACATCTGATTTTAGATGTTTTTAATGTGCTGATTCCAAAAATGCCACCCGATTTTTTCTATCATCTCTAGTTTTTGAGATACAGGTTACAGGTTAATTGATTTTTTTTTTGATAAAGGACAACAAATAAAGAAATAAATATGTACTTAATCGTCAAAATAGAAATTTTCCAGAATCTAATTATCCAAATGGATACCTGGAATTGTCCCTGATCCAATGTTCCTATATAAGGAACTACTCAATACACTGCTTTTAATTACTTTTATACCTGTAATTGCCGATTCTTCTATACCTGCTTGGCTGTACTCGATTTAGTATATTACTGAGTTTTCCCAAGTAAAGTTGTGCTATCATTTTGTGTAAATTTTGGTCGTTTTGTAGTATCAAGACATTAAACTGAAACAATGGCATCCACAAGCAGACGTACCTGCGTAAATCATCCCGATGTTTTTTGTTATGTGTGTAGTGAATACACTTTGAAAGAGAGCAGAAAAACGATTTCTGATTTTGTGAAAAGAGCTTATCTTGCCTATTTTGGCGTTCATTTAGGATATCAAGATAAATATTGGGCCTCACATTTCATATGTAAAACATGTGTTGAACATTTGCGAAACCATCATGACGACTGCTATTGACAGCGAATTTGAAGCAGATTTAGCAACTCCGCAGTGTTTCAATCAAGAAGAACTAAAGGATCTTATAAGAGACCTGAATCTCTCAAAGAAATCCGCTGAATTACTTGCATCCAGATTAAAAGAAAAAAATATACTTTGTCCAGGTACTAATATTACATTTTATCGTAAAAGAGATAAGGATCTGCTTTTCGCTCAGGAAAATGACTTGGTATTCTGTAACAATATAAAAGGGCTCTTAGAAAAAATGGGTTTGCCTGAATACACTCCAGATGATTGGCGCCTTTTTATTGACAGTTGAAAACGTAGTTTAAAAAATGTTCTTTTACATAACAGTAACAAATATAGCTCAATTCCTATTGGTCATTCTACTACCATGAAAGAAGGATATGAAACAATTGCATTAGTTTTGAGAAAAATTAAATACGAAGAACATCAGTGGGCAATTTGGGTTGATTTAAAAATGGTTAACTTCCTCCTTGGACAGCAGAGTGGTTATACAAAATATCCTTGTTTTTTGTGCCTTTGGGACAGCAGAGCTAAAAATGAGCACTGGGTTAACAAAAATTGGCCTTCAAGTGATGTCATGATTCAAAGAAAACAAAACGTGGTCAATGGTTTTGTTTCAAGAGAAAAAATCTTACTTCCGCCCTTGCATATCAAGCTAGGCCTAATGAAGCAATTTGAGAAAGCTTTAAATCGAGATGGAAATTGTTTTGGGTATTTGTCAAATAAGGCAACTTGTTAAAGATCCACAATTCACCACATCAATGAACGAGACTGAATCTAACGCTTGGTGTTCATTTGTTCAAGTAGTACAAAATTTTCTTGGCAATCATAAAGCAGAGAATTACATAGAATTAGTGGAAACTATGCTTTCAAATTTTAATATTCGCGGCTGTAACATGAGTATAAAAGTTCACTACCTCCACAGCCACCTAGATCGTTTTCCAGAAAACTAAGGTGATTGTGGTGAAGAACAGGGGGAAAGATTCCATCAGGATATTAAAACTATGGAAGATCGTTATCAAGGACGATTGGATAGCCACATGATGGCGGACTACTGCTGGAGCCTTCAGCGAGACTGCCCTAGTAAACTCCATTCTAGAAAGTCGTATAAAAGAAAATTTTTATGTGATTAGTTGCTAATGTAATTATGTAAATTAAGTTTTTGCAATAAATATTTAAATTCATGTGTCTTTGTTTTTTTTTTTAACTGGCAATAGTAATATTATATATTATAACAGTTCTAACGTGAAATATATACACAATTTTTCTGATAGACAAAATCTGAGAACTTTTTTACATTCTGCATCCAAAAATTACCCAGGAACAGTTAAAAAATCGCAGGCACCAAAATGTGTGTTGGCCTGTGTATTCCTTGTATTGTAAATAACATTTTGTATATGTGGAGACAAGTCATTAAATTGAATCCAACGAAGAACGCTTCAGAAGTTGGCGCATTGGCGCAGCGCGCGTTGCGATATATGCCCAGTTTGCAGAAAAACATCTAACTATTACATATTGTAGCCTCGGATTTTCACTTTCAAATTTAATTTTAAACATCAAAAATAATAATTTTTAATACAAATTTGGCACTCGAAAACATTCACAATTTTCAGATTTTTTTGCTTTGACAGGAGAAAATTACCTACAGTTATTCATTTACTTCAGAAACTATTATATTTGAAAAAAATCATCACTATTTGTGTGCAGAATAGCCTGACCTTTTAAACTGTACGTATTTGTGATCTCTAATGTTTTGGAATATATTGGCGAAAAGGACCATTTCTGCTTCTATTTTACAAGTTTCTTTTCAATTCCGGGGGTATGTAAAGGCATTACAAATGGAACGGTTCAAGCACTCAAACAGCTTCAACAAAATGGCCCCCTTCTTACCTTTCCTAATGACTATCCTAAAAAGTGACACTGCTTCCTAAACTAGATGTTATCTCAATTGGTACGGACATTGGCAGGGGCTGTAGACTAATCCCTTGTTGGTCGAGAAGGAAATTTATTTTGCTTTGGCTATTACGTAGTATTAAAGGTCCAGCAAAAGAAAAAAAAGAACAACTAAATAAGATGGAGCGCCCTTCTAACATACAGTACAACGTCTAGACATAACATTTAAACGAGCTGACCATAGCTGCACATGAACAACGCACTACAATACACAGAAAAATTGCCTTTGTTCCTTGGTTGACTATTGTTGGTACTTATAGCAGAGTTTTCTTTATTTAATTTGAACACACTATTAAATTTACACTTTTAATTGTTTCAGTATTTTATTTTGATAAAACCAAACATTTGGTATCCCAAATAAATAACACTGCTGAAAGTGTGATCATTGGCGGACCCATGGGGTCACCTCAGAATATCATTTTTATTATTTTCTAAAAAAGTCTAGTTTGTTTTTTTCAAAAACATAGGCATGGTTGTTTCTTTTTGTCCGATCAAAACAGAAAAAAAACATATCCAATAAATCTCAATTAATTTTACACTTCTGTATATAACCTATAAAATGACAAAAGTCTCATGACAGAGTATTTCAATTTTCTGTATTTCACTTGTTTTTAATTAATTTTGCAGAATATTTTCAGCTTGAAAATGTACTCATCTGTAGTTTTTTGTAAAAAGGACAAACACATTTACATGATAAATGAAATACAAGTTCATTTATCACGTTTAAGACTATGTTAAGAGGTAAGAAATTGTACTTGCATCCAAATTTCTATAAAATTTGGTTCGTTTTTGCCTTTATATACATTTTTCGTAATTTAATGTAAATAAAAAAACGATTATGCGCAAAAAAAATAAATATTCACAAAGCCTTCTTTCCAAATAAAAAAAATTAAGTAATAGCATTTTATTTAAACAATTATTAACAATTATAGTTCATTTGTTTTTGTTTAATAATATACTTTTGTATTCATTTATTCTTACGTAAATATTAGCTTTTCTGTATATTTAACTATAAAAACATAGAAATAAAAATAGAAAATGTAATTTAATTATTCAAAGAAGGTAAAATTATCTTAATAATGCTAAAACAGTTTTATGAGATATTTGAAAAGGAAGAAATTGTATTTTTTTCGATTGGATCTATAAAATCAGGTATATATAATATTCCCAAACCCGTTTTATTTCACAAAAGTAAAAAAAACTAACGGTAATTGCAATGCACAAAAAAACTCGGAGAAGATGACTATTTTTTTCCGGTAGGCTGACTCCCCCTAACACTAGTCAGTATTTGTTTGGTCTTAAATGCGTCATTCTTAAGAAAATTCTGGATCCGCCCTTTAATGTGGCAACATTTTATATATTTTCTGGTAGAAAGTTAGTTTTATGCATTTATCAAATCTTACTGAAATTTATTTTTTTATAAAAAACATTTTTATCGCACTCCAACAAAGTCAACCAATGATATATCAGTAGGCACAAAATCTAAAGAATTACTTGATTATGAGGTTAGAGTAAAATGTTTGGTTATGATATGTGCAAATAAACATTTATTTTAAGATACACTTTTTTGTTAAAATTTAGTAGAAAAAATTATATTAAAGAACTTATTGGTAAAAAAAATGTTTATTATTATAGATGATTGAAAATCAAGTGATACTTAAGATTTTGAAGGCAGTAAACAAATCTTTTCAGTATATAAGGCACAACCGAAGGTCAACTAGTCTCTATACGAACGACAACACTGTCACAAGGTCACAACAAAGGACTGGACTTGGTCTTACTTGACCGGGTTCCAGGCTATTGGTTCAGGTGATGTCGAGGAGGAGGGAGCTAGCTTTTCGGACACCTTTACTTTTACTTCCACCAGACGCCGCCGCTTCCTCTTGGTAGCGTCATGGTGAGCTCTGCAATCAGAATATGCCACTGCCACTTCCATCTTTAAAAGTAAAGTTTACGGTTACGCCGATAGTCCAAAAGGTGTATTCCCAATGGTTTCGATATATATACACATATAAGATAAATAATATACATGGTGGTAATTAATTTATGTTGACCAGTTCAAGGAGGAATTCTCTCAGACAAATGTAGTAGAGGAGTTAATCTACGGAACATTTTCGTGAACAGAACTTCTCTTCTCCTTAGGTTTTGCATGGTGGTGGTTTTACAAGGGAAAATAAATCTTGAGTTTTTGCATTGCACGGCAACAAGGAGTTTTATTTGAGTTTTTTACAAAAATTACATTTTTCATTACAACTTTTAATTAAAATTTAATATTTTTAACAATTTCATTCACTTGGTGATGCCACTATGGTTATCTCTAAACCGACAAGTGCTGCGAGGTCGGTTAAATTAGAGAAGAGTTGCCTATTTTGATGCCCATTTAAGATCTTTTTACCGAGTTGCCAAATTTCTGTTAGTTTCTGAGACACAGGGTAATTTGTGAAAAACGCCTAAATATATCGCTACAGTAGGATGCTTTCAAATGTCACGTTCAACGTTTCCTGTGCTAGCCACTACCATCAACTTATTTTTTTTTATGCAAACCTTGATTTTTTATACTCATTTTTAGAACCATTTTGAAAACGCTTCATTTAATTTTATTTATTATTTAAAATATAAGTGTAAATTTATTAATTAACAATTAAATACTAATATGTGAACAAAACGACATTTTAGCAAAAAGAATGACAACAGTTATCTGGTTAGACCAATGCTTGGAAAATTCTCTCAATTTAGAAAATTCCTTTGTAATATGGTTTGATTGTTTGTGTTAAAACTTTTTTTGCTCTTAAATTAAATTTTAATTAATCCATTTCCACTTATGTTTTAAACACAAAATAAAATGCAATAAATCGTATCTAAAGATTTTAAATTACGAAACCAGGAACTTACAGGGTCATATTTAAAAACAATAAGTTGATGGTAGTGGCTCAAACATGAAACGTTAAAGGTGAAATTTTAAAGCACCTTGTTATAGAGCAAAACAAAAATAAAACTCTTAAATTTAAATTGTATTTCGAACAATAGTTTTTGAAATATCCGACTATATTTGGGTGTTTTTCACAAATCACCCTGTATCTCAAAAACTAGCAGGAATTTGGCAACACCGTAAGAGGATCGAAACTGACAACTTTTCTCTAATTTAATCGACCTCGTAGCATTTACCGTTCCGGAGATAGCGATAATGGCATTACCAAGTGAGCGAAATTGTTAAAAAAAAATTGATTAACTAAATTTTAATTAAAAGTACATGCAGGCATATTTTGATAGGCAACCTTTCAGAAACGTATTCCTCTATTATCTCTAAAAATCACATTTTCATTAAAAAATATAGTTGGGTGTGTAGCAATCTGGCAGTCGGATTTTAGACTATTATAATTTGACTTGAATTAATTTTCATTAAAACCTATGGAAAAATACATCTAGTAGTCACTAATAGGCATACTATATTTTAGGATTTTGTATCTAATAGAACGACCAAAAACTAGTTTATTTAAATATTGAATCGTCAAAGTTTTAATTCTTTGTAAAATGGCTCCAAAAATCTTATGACAAAAATCTGTTCGGTCTTATTTAATTTTTGTTATTAAATGTAAAGAAAAACATAAAAAATACAGAAATGTATTTAATATATAATTAATGATATTTTATCTTTAAAGAAAATAAATTTATTTGATATATAAATAACAATAATCATGCAGAAATGCAGGATTCCTTTCCTATGTGATGCCTCCAACAAATATATACAACAAAACCTGAAGAAAGAGCAGTTTTATTAACGAAAATTTCCGGTAGACTATCTTAACTTACAGCAAAGAAAGTTGAATTAAGTAGGGTATGCAAATTTTCCGTTTCCAGGATACAGGGTGGTAAATATATATACATAAATAATAATAGTATGATTTCAGTTTTTTAGAAAATCTAAATTAACTTTGCTTGTAGACAAATCAAATAGACATCAGTTTTTATTTTGTGTGGTCTATAATTTTATATATTGGGCGAATGAATGTGCACGAAGAATTCTGGCTGAAATCTCGCCCAATTTCGTTCATTCCTCGCCCTATTGCTGAATTTATGGAAATCTACAAAGCCATGTAAAACTCTCATTAAAAAAATGTATCAATAACCCTTTCTGTTATATTAACAGTTTTCTTTTGTTGTTGACTTTATTACGGCGCCCAAATCAACTCTCCTGTTATACGCGATAACATGAATCCTCACACAAATACTACATATTTATAATTTATCGAGTTAGCCGTTATACTTGACGCAAATAAATTATCACTAGTAGAATAAACAAACAAACTATTTTTGTTTAGTAATTCCCACTAATATATTTCATATGGCAGCTGTTTCGATACCCTGTGTTATTTTCAAAAAAACCAACTCAAGACTCATACTAATTAAAAATAGTTTGTTTAATTGTTATACTAGAAGATATTTGTTCAACTACACATAATTTTGAGGCAAAGTGCAAAATGATTTTATAATTCAGAAATTTATTTTGAGAGACAGTTACTTATTTTCTTATCTGTATTCATAAATTTTTCGATTTCAAATGAAATGTCTTGAATGAATCTATTGAAAATAGATCTACTTTTCCTAGGTGTGTTTAAATAATAGAAACACTTTTAAAATGGTAGATTTATTCCACCTAAATATCACTTTGTCAAAAAAAATGTTATAAACCGAAATTAAATATTTTCTTTTTAAGATATATACAGTGTGACCAATTTAAAAGCGGAACACCCTTGTATCTCAGGAATTAACTACCAGATTAGTTTCAAATTTTGGTGATATATGGATTTAAAATATGATTATTTTGATTCAACTTTGACATCCCTCATGGGCGTCTGAGCCTGGAGAAGGGAAAATGTTACGATTTTTAAAATAAAGATATAAAGAATTTTTTAACGAAATTTTAATTCTTGATTTTTATTCAGCATCATCAACAACCCCCTTATACCAAATTTTAACAAAATAAGTCATTAGTCTTGGGAAATACGAGTTTTCAAAAAATGGATTTTTTTGTTATTTCAAAGGCACAAATCTCTTAAACCATTGTCTTGCTTAAGAAACACTATTTTACATGTTCTTATTATTTGAACGATCTTTATTGAATTTTAGTATTATTTTATTTTTATGATTTTAATGAAAATAATTAAGGAATAAAATGCAGAGTTGAAGACCTCTGAAGAGCTCTACTAGTGTGTTCCTTAATTATTTTTATTAAAATTATAAAAATAAAAGAAATATCTTAAAGCAATTTTCTTTCTAAAATTCAATTAAGATCGTTAAAATAATAAAAAAATGTATAATAGTGTTTTTTGATCGAGTATTATCAAAATTTCGTTAAAAAAATCGGTAATATCTCTTTCATAAAATCGTACCATTCCCCCTCTAGGATCGCACGCTGAGCGATGTCAAAGTTTAATATGTCAAAATAGTCATATTTTAAATCCATACACATCACCAAAATTTAAAACTAACCTGACAGTTAATTCCTGAGATATTAGGGTAGTCCGTTTTAATATGGGTCACACTGTATATATTGTAATCAGCGATTCGTTTACAACTTGCTTACAACATATAACGATGGTTTAATAACTATTATTGCTGCCTAATATGTATTAATACGTGACAAGCCAAAAACTTTGCGGAATATGCACACTTTGCAATGGATGGCATGTACAGAACTTTATTATTATAAACATCAAGTGAAGTAGATAACTCTGTTTAAAATTTAAAATAGTTAATAATGCATCAGAGCCTTTTAGTTGCAAACTCTATATTATTAAAACTGCATCTACCTAGTAAATCCTATAAAGCGGAATCAAATATAACTTTTCTAATGTTCTAAAAGTTTGCATAGGATTTGCCAGTTAATCCAGTTGATTATCAGGTGCATTAAAAGGGGTTTCGGTAATTAATTAAAAATAGTTTCTACTCTAGAAAAATTCCCTGTAGTACTTTGCAAATACTATTAGTTGAAAATAAAATTCAATTTTATATAACTAAACATAATATTATAAAATTTTTCATAATAAAAATAAAATTGTTGTTTTAAACATTTATCCACAGTTAGTGAAGAAACATGAAAAACATTTGTTGTTCTTTCGGTTTAAAGCAATTAGCAAAAGCATTAGAAACGATTAATGTACTCGATTTTATTATCTAGGGGACCCTTAACTGGATATTTTCTCCATTTCAAATTAAATCTCAGGCAATGTTGAAATGCGAAACCAAAATTTTAAATAGTAAGATCACGATCATAATTATTGCGACTGCTCTTTCAGGACTCACCACTAGCACAGCTAGGAGGGAAAGGCAATATCGATAAGAGTCTTTTTGCAAATTTGTGTTTGTACATTACTAAAAGCCGATACAATTATATTAGATAAGTAGTTCCTCAGTTTTCTCCATTAGCTATTTTTAAGCGATGAAAGTGTTTAGTAAGGGCACTACGATGTGATATGGGGTTTTGATCTTCAGCCACTTGTTTTTCATACGTTTTTTTTTAGTGGCTTGCTTTTACTATGGGCATAATTATTGGTGGCAAAATCATCTAGAAATGGTCTTTATCATTGGCGCTACAGTTCGATGTTTAGTTTAAAAACCGTCGGGAGAGCTACTAAAAATACGTACCAAGGTCGAATGCGGTCTTACCGTGCGGGTCCAAAGGTCACCAACATTATGAATCAAATCAGAAAACACAGTGAATACCAAAAGGTTGTGTGACTCTTTTATCGAGTTATTAAATCTCGATGGGCTATTTAAAATATACAGGGAGAAACAAAATAGTTTTTTTATTATATTACGCAATATTATTAAGATAGCCATTTAATATTATTTTATATATTAAATGCCGAGGGACTAAATAAGAAAATTCGCTAAATATGTATTTGGTTAAAATTTTTTGGTTGGCAAAAACAAAAATACACAAAATGGCAAGCGCCTTATTTAACTCGAAAGGCGGTTCGAATCAGTGGAACAATCAGGATATGTTCTGTTTATACAGCCACTTAATGAATGTGAGATTTTTTCTCAATCACCAAAAATTATGAGCCCCGCTATGTATATATATATATATATATATATATATATATATATATATATATATATATATATATATATATATATATATATATATATATATATATATATATATACATAGCCTGTATTTTTCGTTAGCCCCGAGTTTCTGGTAAAGCGATTTTACCGATTTTCATATATCAAATTTTGTTTTATAATTAATACAAAAATTTACTTATTTTAAACACGCTTTAAAATTGGAACAAGTATTCTATAATTATTTATGTATTGCCTGCAAAATTACAAATGTACTAAAAAAGTAAGCAAAAAAATGGTGTCAAATCTAATAAAAAAAAAATTAAATTAAAATTCACTGGCTAATATCCAGGAGCCAGTGGCCAAAGCTCTGAGAATCGGTATAAAGAATGTACAGAAACTTGTGCATGAAAAAAAAACATAATTTACTTCCGAAGAACATTAAGAAATATACACGAAAAAATCCAAGGCAAAAGACTTAAGTTATAATGCAAAAATGGATATTCATAATGCAATTTACCATTTATACACGTCAAAGACTAATATAATCCTTCAGAAACTTTTTAATATAATAGACTAAAAAAATATCATCATCACTTAAAAAGTCCTCATCTTCTGAGTCGTCCTCAAATGGCGCAATGATCATTGGTGCTACTTCGACATCTAGAACTCGTTCTCGATTCCACCAATCCCATATTAATTCTATTAGAAAATATCAAGTCTCGTCTAAAAATACCACTTTTCTAAATTTTGAATTAACATTTTCCGTGTATTTCTTTAAAAACTGGATACGCTGACTTGCTATATGTGGCAACTCGCGTAAAAATCTTTTTATATCGAAAACCCAACATTTTTATTAATTTTGACAACGATTTTAGTCCAATTTCCAATATGCCTCGATTTTTTAAAGCTTCTTTTAAAACTTGAAGGGTTATATTAGTCTTTGTATGTGTACAAATCGTAAATTGCATTATGAACATCCATTTTTACATTGTCACTTAAGTCTTCTGTCTTTGGCTTTTTTCGTGTACATTTCTTAATTTTCTTCGATACCCAGAGCTTTTGCTACTGTTCCTGGATATTGGCCGGTGAATTTTCATTTTTAATTAATACCATTTTTTTCGCTTGTGGATGTAAAAAACCCGAAAATTGTTTAGTATTACCTATTTTATCACTGACTTGCCAATCTGACTTTGAAGTGACATCGCTCACAGATTTTTGCAACTGCTGGTATTTATATGTTTATCCTCTTTTTTCATATGAAAATATCATAGGTCTATCTAATTCATCTTCCGGATTTTATGCGGAGGATATGATTACACGTAATAAAAGGAAAACAAACTTAAAAAGTTTGTCGTTGATAAATCGTATGACCCGCACGATAACACTTCTTTTGACTATAGTTGGACTATATATGGCCCTAGTCTTATACCTTCGCAAATATTACTTTTCTCCTGGAAATTCTTCTCAAATAGGTCGGCGCTCTCTCCTTGCCGGATTATCTTAAGATATATCCAGCAAATTGGCAACTATTTTTTACATCTTGCAGCTTTTTAAATTTGTGACTTCTTTAATGATATACAATAATGATTTCTTTAATGATATAATAATTTGTCTCATAGCTGGAACTGTTAGTAAGTTACAGGCTAGGTCTAAAGCCGTGCAGTTCTGGCCACTTACGAACGCAACAACACAAAGAAGACCGCTCCCCCGAATATGTAAATGGGGCTATGCTGATAAAATAAGGCCCGCGCGGCAACCTTTCGCATTACTTCCACGGGATATAATGAAGTTAAACAGTGTCTTAATAATCTTCGAGAGAAACTAACTATTAAAAACAGTGCTATCGGAGCATATTACAGTTAAAATAAATATGGAATTATTTGGAAATTTTTTAAATTTGAAGGAAAACATGTGCTCAAATGATTTAATAGAGGGGACGAGATGGCATACTGAACTACTAACGTTGAAACCCATTATGATAACTTTGCTGCTGTAGTTTTATACAAGTCATGAGTTTCAAAAAAAAGGATAGCGGATGGGCCTTACAGTCGTTAAGATTTCTTAAAGTCGCAATCAATAAGCACAATACTCTTTGAGCATCTCATTAGCTCCCTTTACGGAAATAAATTAACAGGAAAATTAACATAAAGAAGTAGCTACTATAAACCTATTTTAAGGTATCTAAAATGAGCAAATTCTTTCTTTCTTATTATAGCACCCAACAACTCATGCAACTTCATTGTTGACTGTTTACTTTTAGCTTTAGCATAGCCAAATTAACCTGAATATGTTGACATACGGGAATATTGTTGTATCTTTACGGGAAATTTCTCTTGCAGCTGAGTTATGACTTACCCTATTTAACACGGTGAAGCTTTATTATGCCAATTCATTCTGCCTAAAGCATTAACTTTCGTAGTCTGGTTATACATTAATGCAAAAGTAAAGATATTTGCTTTTGTGATTACAAAAATTTAAACTTATTGATCAATTAAAAACTGGTATCAGAAATGAGGTACGTGAGCCATCCTGTAAAGTATGTCGTACTACGATGCCCCTCAAAAGCATTAGTGTAATATTTTCTTGTTTTAATTTGAACTTTTAAACTAAACTAATTTTACATCTACAGGGTATAATTAATCTTATTCTGACCAGATATCGAATTCCTTTTTCTAAATATTTTTCTTATTCTGACCGGATGTCGACTTCTTTTTTCTAAATACCACACCTTCTATATTGTTCCAAATTTTAGCATTTTTTTTTAAATCGGAGAAAAAATGATAGTTTGGAAGTGGTGCGTTCGTAATATATTCGATTGTATCTTCAGGATAAAACCCATATTTAAAGTGATGAAACTAAGACACTAAAAAAATTGACAGCAAATAATATCATGAGTTGAAGGATCAACGTTCCTGACTTCTGATCTATTAACGATTATCTTTAGAACTTTGAAGAACATTTAAAATTTGATTAATACTGAAAACTTGGCGTCAATGTATTCCATGTTTGGATTTAAAAACTTGAGTAATCACTCGAGATTAGATTAGTATACATATTAGTAGTTTTTTTGCGGAAGCGGATTATTCAGTCTTTTCCAAATGTTTTAGGTACATAACTTCAAATAATAGTAAAATTATAGTTTAAATTTTCTTACTGCACTCTTGTTGTGTTCTTAATTTTACTAACAGCTTGCGCCCCATAAAAGAAATTCACTCGTTATGGTTTATATTTCAGTGATACTTGATAACACAACATACATTGCCTTTATTTGGCTAAAAAGCAACCACTTTATTTAGATTTTACTTGAATCTTATTTTATGCAATTGGAATTAATTAAAGACCCTAAATAACATAGGTAAAAAAGTTAAACTAAAAATAGCGGAGTACCAACCTTACCTCACCCCGCTGTAAATTTAGCTCTGCCAATCAATGCTAAGAGGTATTAGTGAGATGGGATAATACTATGTGACACGAAGAGATGCAACTATCAGCAGAAGATAATGCCGGCCGAGCGCTTTGTTTAGAAAAAGCAAATAAAGAGATTTTTTATTATAGGCGGTTTTCCTGCAGCTAATTTTTGCCGACAGAACTGGCAGCAAAAATTATTTTAGGAACATGAATATTGGCGATTTTGCTTTGTTGATTTGATAAAAATAACGTTAGATATTTAACGAGTTGTAGCCTGTTAAGAAAGGCATCAGGAATATATTTTTAAATTTGAGACAATTTATTATTTAAGTAGAATTTTGATATTTAATTTAAATTTACTTAGGTTTACCGGGTGAACATATAATTAGATTTAATACTCGAGGTATTTTTGAGTTTTTGGGAGTATGTTTCTCAAACATAATTTTCAACATTTTAAAAACGGCTTAACGAATTTTAACTAACTTTATAAATTTCGAAAGATTATTAATATTATAAACTGACCAGTGAGTGTATATATTTTGGACAAATCTGCTTAAAGTTAGTTTTTTTTCTATTATTTTGATGTTTCTTTAATTACAAACCACGTTCCTGCCAACGCACCAGCGACGTAAGTGCTTCATAAGTGTTATAAATATTTAAAGCTCAAATTAATTAATTAAAGTTTTTGCACTATAAAATTATCGGTCGTCAAAAAAAAAATGAATTTCAAAAACTAAAAATTTCAAAAAATAAAATTATTGTGACGGCAGTTGTAAACACCACAACAATCTTAAATAAGAACTTAGTAATTTTGTCGATATTAGTTATAGTTAAGGAGAAGAAACCGAAAAAATAATTTCGGTGTTTAACCTTAAATATCTATATTTACTTCTGCCAAAGGCTCGATCCCTTGTATTTGATTTGTTTTTAAATGTGTTCATTGTCCGGAACAAAAAGTAGCTTTAAAAATGTTGTGGAAGAAATGTAAAAATGCGATAATATGATTCACCAGCAGCTTTGATCCTCGCTGCTGAAACTAAGCCCAGCAGTAGACATTTTTTTAACTCATATTTATAAAAGCTATATCAACAATTTTTTTTTAAATATAGAATTTTCTCAAAAGTAGTATGCAACATATGGAAAGGCTTTACGTTTTTGGAAAATTCATAAGAGTTGGTACTTAAATAAAAAATACTTTTGACAGCACTAAACCTTAATTCACATAAACAGGGTGCTCAAAAAATTAAAAATAGTGAATTTGAAAAACTAAAAATTTAAACAAAATACATTTTTGCAACTGTAGTTTTAAAGGCTATAAAGAATCTTAAATATAAGCTAAGTAAAATGTTTTCATATTTAGTATAGTTAAGGAGATATTTAAGGTCAAACACTGGAAAAAATTATTTTCTTCAATTTATCTTTTAAGTATGGAAACATTTTACCTAGCTTTTATTTTCGATTTTTTGTGGCCTTTGAAATTGCCGTCAAAAAAATTATATTTTTTAGACACCCTATATATCTGATGTCAAAACTATTTTTTTCTTTAAGAGAAATGTTTTTTGTAAAAAGTTTCCCACATGTTGCATACTTTTTTTGGACATCTTTGATAAAAGGTTGCGAAGCATTGTCCCCATCTGCATGCGCACTGGCCGTAGAGTATTTTAAGCATCGCACAATAATTTCGCCTACTTTACAAAATTGCTTATTACCTACGTCTGATACCTTCATTTTCATCACCAAAGAAAAATGGATTGGTCATGGAAAATCTTCATGAAAGCTTTCGAATTATGAAAGTTCATCAAAATACTGTTTTCAAGATATGACATATTGACACTAATAGAAACTTCTGGAGATACGGACTTTGGTAACGTTCCATAATGAAATGCGTTTAAGTTGCTTTTTGTCAACATTAGAACGTTTTGAACTTTTTCATAACTGTATTGAACGTCCGGTATAATATAGAAATAAAAACACATTTTTGAATGAACAAACGTTTTTATATTTATCCGCTCTCTTAAATGTTGTCCACTCAATTTCACCCAACATTATTAGTATTCGCGGGAAAATCGATAGCGGTAGTCCTATATATTTAGATCCTTAAAATGTATAAACGAGGGTCTGAAAAGATCTACCTGGTATAATAGCTTCTTATAAGCTCTCCTCAGGCATCTGCCAGTCAGGGTTTGAACTTTCAAAAACTTTTAAGGAAAGGGGTTCCATTATTTTCAACATTTTGGGATCTACAGATATTTGGAGTATAGTTTAATAAGAGGTTGAATTAGAATTACAAGTTAGCGGGCCAATTCTCGGCAAAAAACTGTCTGCATCGACGAAAGAATAAGCGTTTGAAATTTGAAATTCTTAGCACACGGAGTTGTCTATTAAGCATTAAATGTGCTAGATTTTAGTCGTCAGTATAAAATGATAGTCAATATAGTCATTATCAAAATTATTATTTGAATATCTGCTCTTCCAAAATCATAATTTACATATCAAGTCTTTTTCATATAGTCGAATGCGGTCTTATCGTGCGGGTCCAAAGGTCACCAACATTATGAATCAAATCAGAAAACACAGTGAATACCAAAATGTTTTATCCAGCTGTTAAATCTCGATCGGCTATTTACAGATATACTGGGAGAAAAAAAATATTTTTTATTGTATTACGCAATATTATTAAGATAGCCACTTAATATTATTTTATATATAAAATGCCGAGGGACTAAACAAGAAAATTCGCTAAATAAGTATTTGGTTAAAATCTTTTGGTTGGCAAAAACAAAAATACACAAAATGGCAAGCGCCTTAATCAAGTCGGAAGGCGGTTCGAATAAGTGGAACAATCAGGATATGTTCTGTTTATACAGCTACTTAATGAAAGTGAGATTTTTTTATCAATCACCAAAAATTATGAGCCCCGCTTGACCTAAAAATGTAACCACTTATACAGTGTTATTTATTTAAATGCGGGCCACCCCCGTGCAAAGAACATTTTTTTTTGTATTGTAATAACAAAAAAAATTTATTTTGCAAAAATATTATACACGTTTGTTAAAAACACAAGATAATTAGTTATTACTTCCCTCGTGAGATTTTTACAGATCTTTACGTTTAAGGGTCCCTAGATGCTGGAAAACATGTTTTCTCAATTCCGTCTGTCTGTAGGTATGTCTGTCTGTCTGTCAGTTTGTCTGTTTGCGGCGTAGCTAAAAACTACTTATCCGATTTCTTCAAATTTCAAGTTAAAGTTAAGGGCCATGCATGCAAAAAATACAGGCCATATATATATATATATATATATATATATATATATATATATATATATATATATATATATATATATATATATATATATATATATATATATACATATATACATATATATATATATATATATATATATATATATATATATATATATATATATATATATATATATATATATATATATATATATATACATATATAGCCGGTAAAGCGATTTTACCATATATCAAATTTTGTCTTATACTTAATAAAAAAATTTACTTATTTTAAACACGCTTTAAAATTAAAAACAAATATTCTATAATTGTTTATTTATTGCCTACAAAATTACAAATGTACCAAAAAAGTAAGCAAAAAAATGTTGTCAAATCTAATAAAAAAAATTTAAAATTAAAATTCACTGGCTAATATCGAGGAGCCAGTAGCAAAAGCTCTGAGAATAGGTATAAGGAATGTACAGAAACTTGTGCATGAAAAAAAAAACATAATTTACTTCCGAAGAAGATTAAGAAATGTACACGAAAAAATCCAAAGGCAAAAGACTTAAGTTACAATGCAAAAATGGATATTCATAATGCAATACACGTCGAAGACTAATATAATCCTTCAGAAACTTTTTAATATTATAGACTAAAAAATATCATCATCACTTAAAAAGTCAGTAGTTTAACATCTAGAACTCGTTCTCGATTCCACAATCCCGTATTAATTTCTTCGTATGTTCCACAGATTTCTTCCAGTACTCCGGCGTAATATAATTTCATGTAACACCATCGTTCACATGTTTTTCGTAATATGATTTTGCCCCAGCCCATATTAATTCCATTGCGTTAAACTGGCAATGGTATGTGGTATGGCGGCAGTCGTAAAACCTCATGTCCATTTTCCCGTAATATTTCATCTACATATTGTTGGTTTTTTAATAGATTATTAAAAGAAGTTCTAGTTTCATATTGGGTAAAGGATTTTGTTTTTGTTTTATTACCCAGTCATAAATATCACTTTTCTTGCAGGATAAAGTGGGTTGTTTATTTAAGATTCTTGAATGATAAGATGCATTGTCCAGAATGATTAAAGATGTCAGTTGATCTTTAAACCACTTTTCAAACAGTTCACAGTTCATATTATCATGGTAGTACATACTTTTGGATGTTGAAGAAAACAGTAAACTTGCACCTAGGAGAAATCCTGTTGAAGAACCTGCATGCAAAATGATGAGCCATTTTCCCGTCCCACATCCCTTTTTTCTCTTGACACTTTTTACAGACTCGTCCTGCCAAGATTTCGAACCACTTCCATTAGAAAATATCCAAGTCTTTTGTATTAACATTTTCTGTGTATTTCTTTAAAAACTGGATACGCTGACTTGCTATATGTGGCAACTCGCTTAAAAATCTTCGATTACAGTCCTTTTTATATCGAAAACCCAACATTTTTATTAATTTTGTCAACGATTTTAGTCCAATTTCCAATATACCTCGATTTTTTAAAGCTTCTTTTAAAACTTGAAAGTTTATATTAGTTTTTGATTGTATAAATCGTAAATTTCATTACGAACATCCATTTTTACATTGTCACTTAAGTCTTCTGTCTTTGGCTTTTTTCGTGAACATTTCTTAATATTCTTTGATAGTAAATTATGCTTTTTTTCATGCACAATTTTCTGCACAGTTCTTATACCGATTCCCAGAGCTTTTGCTAGTATCTCCTGGATATTGGCTGGTGAACTTTCATTTTCGTAAATATTTTATTAGATTTAATACCATTTTTTTCTATCACTCATTTTGTCACTGACTTCTCAATCTGATTTTGAAGTGACATCGCTTAAAGATTTTTGCAACTGCTGGTATTTATATGTTTACCCTCTTTTTTCATATGAAAATATCATACGTTTATCTAATTCATCTTCCGGATTTTATGCGGAGGATACAATTACACGTAATAAAAAAAACGATTGTCGTTGACAAATCGTATGACCCCCACTATAACACTGCTTTTGACTGTACCTATACTATTAAGGATGATTATTATTATTAAAAACAAAAAATACCTATTTGAAAAGTCATGGACCTTAAAAAATACATCTACGTATGTGTATGCGTATGTGTGTTTATTAATGAGTGAGCCACAAAATCGTTAGCTATAAAGACCTTGTTAAAATGTAATAACTTTCCGAAGTTGCGTCTTTGATGACGGATCTTCAGAGATTTTTACTATACGAGATCGGTACACCGAATGAACTCGGAGCCATTTAAGCCTGTATTCACCGAACCGTGGTCTGGTGTACCGGCCGCTTTCCACATTTGGAAAGTGTGGTTTGTAGATTGTACCCCGTACCTATGTTAAAGGTATTAGGATAATTATAAATCTCACTTCTCTAATTTTCCATTTATAGAATCCCGAGTTCGACGCAACAAATTTGAATTCTTTTACATTTATGGTATCTCCAGGAGTATGCTGGCGTTTAGATGCATGAGATAGTAGATTTTTTTTTGATACATCGTTCATTTTGCTTAACCCTAGTGGATATGGATCGTCCTGTTTCTCAAATACAGACAGCACCACAAGAATACTGAATTGTATATAATCCTTTTACTTAGAAAGGAATAATATCTTTTAGCGGTGGCAAACATTATCTAATTTTCTCGTTGAAGACTGCACGGATGTTGAACCTGCGAAGTAACTTTGCAATTTTTTCTGTGATTCCGAGAATAAACGGAAAAATTACACATTTTATAGATAACTCCTTATTAGTTTTCTGTTGCCGAGTAGGATTAACATATTTTCCAATTCACCATTTAATATTTTCAGTGCAATATCAGTTTCCTTTTAAAGGTTGAGTCAGTTTCTCTGTTTCTGATTGTAAAGAATTTTGTTCACACATCGAGGGGACTCTATAAACTAAAAAAATAATAGTTGATTGCTTCTATGCCGGAAGAAGATGTAAATTTCATTTAAGTATCTATTTGTTAGTTTTCTACGTAAAACAGTGTCCTAAACAATTATTCTCTTTTCTTTTTACAAGAACATCTCTATAGGAAATCGTGCCTTTTGAATCAATTTCCATTGTGAAGTATTACGATGTTTACTATTTGCTGATTTAGATGACTAAGAAACACGGGAAGATTTTCGAGATTATAAGGCCATGTGACACAAGAGTCATTTACAAAATTGCACTACGATTTTGGCTTAAATGAAGACGACCTCAAAAGCTTCCATGAACATATTGGCTACTATAGGTGATAGCGGAGATCATGGCATCGTAATATTCCTTCGTACGCAGCAATGATTAACACAGTGTTGTCAATAGCACGATTAGGATCAACTTGTTTGGAAATATTTTAAAGCGTATTTGAAGGATATTGGAAATTAAAAGACAAAACAAAATTACGTAGATACGAATGGGATTGCAAACTATGGCTAGGAGACGGACATGAACTGGCAACTCTGGTTGCGATATAACTTATTTGATTTATATATATTATAATATTTAAAATACGTTCATTTGCTTTTCTCTAAGGTACCGTGAAAGTTATATAACTAAGCAGTTTTCTTTTAAATCGTATACATCTTTGCCTTTAACAGTTTTACCCCTTTTTTGTCGAGTTTTTATATTTATTAGTTTTCTATATCTTAATAAAATTACAACTGAATTGTAACTGCCCTTAATTAATAATAATAAATCGTCTTTATTAATTCAAATTACATTAGGCGATATTTAGCTAAAATAAGCTATTCTTACATGTAACCCAAATGTAAAAGAACTTAAAAAACTACATTAAGACTAGTGGATTTAACCTAATTTTTTTTATACTTATTCTATAAGAGGTGGGCAGTCACCCACTATCAACGACCTTTTATTTAATTTTGTAAGGGAAAGTTTGCCAGTTGCAATTTTAGAATGAGAAAGTATTCAAGTTATTGACTAAGGAATGTTTGCATATATATTAATTTTACTTTATATATGAATGTATCAATAGCGTAGGATTTAACAGAGGGATCTATTTTATTGTATAATTTAACTGCTATATAAGAGAAAGAATGCTACAAAAAGACTAATCTGAATTTTGGAGTTGCTAACATATTTCTGTGTCGCACACAGCAACCTGATGACAGTTGACTCTTGATATAAGTTTTAGTTTTAAGTAGGAGGGAATACCAGTTAATAACAGTTGATTCATTGGTAACCAGCGGAGCAGCTTTAATTTTTCTGAGACAGATTCATACTTAGTTATACCAAATACAAATCTACCACATATTCTTTGGACATGCTGGATGCGATTTCTAGAAAATACATGAAGACAAGGCCCATAAACAATACAACCATAATTAAAAATTGAAAAGATGAGACTTTTCTATAGCTTTTTCCTTAAGTTAAAGCCAAGAGCATGCTTATTAGCAATAGAGTAATCTTCATAACACAATACGATCGTCTCATTAGCTCCGACACATGTTCCGTTAAACGCAAGTTACAATCCGTTGTCACTCCAAGGTTTCTTGCAGAATGAGTATATATAATGTTTTCACAATTCGCTTTGGCGATGAAGTTCTGTAAACAAAGTTCGCGAAGATTATGCAGAGAAGAAAATTCGCTAATAATATTCAAATTATGATTTATTGTAGCATTAGCATTTATTGTTTCTTCAGGGAGGAAACTGAAAGAAGATCATCAGCATAACCATGAATTGAACAGGTTTCAATTTTTTTAAATGTCTAATCAAGAATAGAAGCGGCCCCAGTATAGAGCCTTGGGGCACTCCGGTTGAGATAGATAAACTATCCGACGTTAAGCCATTCACGATAACTTTTTGACTTCTATGATAAAGGTAATTTAAAAAAAATTGGTGGAATTTCATTTAAACTAATGTACTTTAGTTATGAACATAATACATTGGTATCTACAGTATCAAATGCTTTAGAAAGGTCACGTAACACTAATGAAGTAATTTTCTTTGAATCTGTAGCTCTAATTATGTCATCAGGGACATCCAAAAGCCCAGATGTAGTACTATAAGACTGCCGAAAACCCCACTGCCTGTCAGGAAGAATATGATTATCTGCAAGATAGGTTACAATTTGTTTATATACGATTTTCTCAAGTATCTTAGAAAATATTGGTAAGAGGCTGATCGGGAGTAAATCCGAGAAATTGGTTACCTTCCCTTTAGAAAATTATATGATATTTGTATGTAAATACTATAACAATATATTTATTCAAATTTTCTCTTCGGTTATGTTTATTAACCAAAATTATTTAAAAATTTATTTGCCTCTTATTTCATAATGGTAAATTTTCAGGAAGATACACCTCTCCAATGTAGTATCTATTTGACGTTGGATACATTGTTCATCCGATTTTAAAAATTTTTGTGTTATAATTTAGGAAAATTGTCAAACTTAATCACACATTTGCGAAGAACAAGCAATTCCATGTTATGAGCAACAAAATGTTGTTTTTAAGTATTCATTTCTAGACAGTCTGTATAATAATTCGGAGTAAGTCTATATGCGCTATTATCTGGCTTAAAGACTTATTCTTTTTCAACATCTTTTTTTGATCCATGCGAATATATCTTTTGTTGGAAGATACTTAGTTTCAAATAAAAATCTTACAATTCTAGAATATTTTTAAATTAAAACTTCGATCAAAACAATATTTGATAATTTTCTTAAACAATACATAGATTACAAATAAGGTGAGGACAAAAATTTATTTCTTCACCTAATAGCGTATGTTTACTTCTTGGGATCTCAATCACCACCTTTAATCGCCGCGGCATACCCACATTTCCAATAACGTCTTGGTCCATTCGCCTCCATTCTTTCTGAATGGCAAGTTATAGCGCACCGGTCGTTTTTGTGCAACCTGATATACCTCTTTAAGTGTCTCATATGTGTTTAATTTGAAATAGGTCCGCATTTGTTGGTGGCTAATCCAATCGAAGAATTCGATCCGATCTCGTCACTCCATGACAATATTCACAATATGGGGATGCGCGTTGCCTTGTATAAAAACTATGTCAATCCCTTTGAACTGTACATAAGGGGCAACGTGATTTTCTAAACATCCCTTAATATACATTTAAGCAGTAATAGATCCTCTTTCTAAGAGTACTAATCTGTACGACCTGTAGATATGCTTCCCCAGACAATTACACCTCGATAAGACCCGTTTAATCAATGGAAAACATCAGAAAACAATACATGCTTTATGGTCCAATAAAGATGTTGCCTAGCAAAGTTGAGTCTTAGCTAGTGGACTTCAACCTGTAGCTGACCTACGATTTGATAAGCCACTTTCCTTTAGTCGTCTGCGAACTGTCTGTGAAGAAGCGACAGCTACTTGACCATTTTCCCACAGCTGTGCGACAACATTATTTTAAGTTAGGTGATGATCTCTTAAGACAGCAGCGCTCATAAAATGATCGTCGCTTTCATTTATTTTCGACCAGAGCCAGGTCTTCTGTTGTAAGAACCGATAGTACTTCTTACAGTAGCGTAGGCTCTGACCATCATTACGAAAAGCCACTGATTTCGTTATTTGTTCAAACCTTATATTTAAATTTTTAAACTCACATTAGATAGAGAGCAAATTTAAAGCACATTTTACTGTCAAAAATGCCCGAAATGATATTTAAAATAAATAAAATTTGCCCTGGACATTAGGAAATAAAATTAATAGCCTCCTAGACTATTGCATATTGAAGGACTATGATTTAAAAATATAGTAGAATTGTCAGAGTTTTATTTGAAACTCAGTCTCCCAAAAAAGGGGTATATTCGCATGAATCACAAAGAGAATGTTAAGAATGAGTGAGCCTTATTCCGCAACATAACTCTCTTTTCCAATTATTATACAGGGTGTTTAATGTCTGTCCTTTGCCTCCTGGACTCTGGATATAAACAATTTCGTTACGTTGATATTCTGCTGACGAAAACAACCATTTTTCCTATGTTTTCTTTATTTTACGTTTTACAATGATTAATGATTTTACACAAACCATTTTGTCATGTATTCTAGATTAACATAACATTCAAAAATAAATATAGCTCTGTGTAAAGTTCTAAAAATTGTTAATAAGTGCGTTAAAACCAAAAAAAAACTATACTAATTATTAAGAGCACAAATTGTCCTTCACTGCTCACTTTCAAAGTCATCTAATGGTAACAAACAGAGTTTAGCTATTGCACGTTTGACCTTTAGTTTTTACACTAGCTACTCTTACATAACCATCAGCACCTGGATGTAGCTCGACGATTCTTCCGAGAGGCCAGCAAAGTGGTGGTAAATTACTTTCTTTCAGAAGAACCATGGAACCCAACTTGAGTTCTGGATCCTTTTCGAACTGCCACTTTGTCCGTTGTTGTAGAAGATGCAGATATTCCACGATCCATCGTGACCAGAAATGTTGGAAAATCTTCTGCATGTAACGATATCTTTTTACAAAATTAACTTTGGTATCAGTTAAATCCTGTTGTGGTACAGCAGTAAGTGGGCGACCAATTAAAAAATGGCCAGGAGTTAAAGCTTCAAGGTCATTCGGGTCTGAAGACATGGGTGTCAAAGGCCTAGAATTTAGAACTGCTTCCACTTGTATTAAAATTGATGAATATTCTTCATAAGTTAATAAAGTATGATTCATAACGCGTTTTAAATGATGTTTACAAGACTTGACCGCGGCCTCCCATAATCCGCCAAAATGGGGCTAACGCGCGGGTATAAAATGCCAATTAATTTTAGTTGAAATTAAATAATTCTGAAACTGATTATCTTGAACAACATTTTGAATAGCTAAAAGCTCATTTTTAGAACCTACAAAATTTGTAGCATTATCGCAATACAAATCGCTGCAAAGACCACGCCTTGATATAAAACGTTTTAAGACATTGAGGAAACCCTCACTGGTCAAGTCTGAAATTAACTCAAAATGAACAGCTTTGCTAGAGAGACATATAAAAACACTAATATAACCTTTTATAATTTTTCTGTTCTTAATTTTCCCATCCTTTAATTCAAAGGGACCCGCAAAGTCTACAGCGGCCGAAAGAAAAGGGTAACATGAGAAACACGAGCACTAGGGAGCTGTCCCATTTTAACAATTAATTCGCTTGGTTTAGCTTTGAAACATTTAATACATTTTCTGATACATGATTTTACAGTATTTTTTCCATCCAAGGGCCAAAAATTCTGTCTAACGTGGGATAGAGTGGTATTCGTACCTACGTGCATAGATCTTTTATGTTCATGGTTTATTATAAGTTTAGTAAAAACATGTTTTGAAGGCCAAACTATCGGGTGTTTATGATTAAATGGAAGACTACTGTTTTCTAGTCTGCCTCCTACTCTCAATAATCCATTTTCGTCCAAAATCGGTGATAAAGATTTGAGTTTACTGTTACGATGTACCGATTTATTGTCTTTAAGTGACTGAATGTCTTTTGAAAATGAGGCATTCTGAACTACCTTTGTCAAAACTGTTAAACTTAAGTCCACCTCTGCAGGCGCTAACCGTCCAGTTTGTCGATTTTTGGGATATTTTAGGTTATTGAGAAATCTTAAACAATACGCTGTTATGCGCAAAAGCTTATTATGTTCCGAAAACCTTTCAAAAGATTGAAGAGCTCGATGGGTTCGTGACATAAAAACTAGTTACTGGAGGTGACCTGTATTCCGGAGATTTATCCGCATTTCGTGAAAAGTGTGTAATATTTGAGTATTCAGGCCAATTTTCTTTCATATTCTTTAAAAAAGAAGGCCCATGCCACCATAAATCTGAGTTAATAAGATCTACAAGATTAGATCCACGGGAAATCCAGTCTTGAATATTTGTGAGCTTCTGAATTTCCGCTACCCCATTGGATACAAAAGTTTTCCACATGCATGGTTGACCTGATATCCAAGACAGTACTATAGTTGAATCTGTCCACATAAAAATGCTATCAATATTTAAATTTAGAGACTCAATACATTTATTTGCTAGCCTAGCAGCCAGAGTAGCACCGCATAGCTCTAGCCTAGGTAACGTTATAGAACCTATAGGGGCAACAGGAGATTACATTCAATTTGATGGTTATTATCTTGGGCAAAGAAGATTACATTCAATTTGATGGTTATTATCTTGGGATCTTAAATAAACGGAAGAAGCATAAGCCCTTTCGCTTGCATCAGAGAAAACGTGTAACTCAATACTATTGCAATTTCTTGTAAGTACGCGTCTTGGAATTTGTATTAAATGAAGTTGTAACAATTGGGATCTAAAGTCAATCCACTATTATAAATATTAATAGGTACAGGATCGTCCCATGCAATTTTCAGTTCCACAAGGCCGGAATTAACATTTTAAATCGAATAATTATCGGCCTTAATGTTTAATGTCTGTCCTTTGCCTCCTCTGGATACAAACAACAATGTTTAATGTCTGGATACAAACAATTTCGTTACGTTGATATTCTGCTGACGAAAACAACCATTTTTCCTATGGTTTCTTTATTTTACGTTTTACAATGACTGAAAAATATATATATGACAGTGACGACTTGACACCTGTTGTCAGTTAAAAAAATTACAGGTGTTCCCTGTTCTATGTTAAAGGACTTAACACAGGGTGTTTTTAAATTAGAGCTTAAAACCACATTTCGTTCTTGAAGATTTGCAAATGGGTGATCAAGTCTAATAATTTTAACGCAAAATATCAATACAATCGGATGAAACGTAAAAAAATTATGTAACGCCAAAAATAGGATTCAAATTTCGCTCGTCCCAGGAGTGTATTTTGTTTAATTTTAGAATATTTCCAAATGATGTAGAACCTGAAAAAGTAACAATACGTGAAAATTAGTGCAAATCATATATTTGAATAATAAATATTTAATGAAAATGAAAAGTAATATTATTCATTGTGTCACTAAATTATAAATATGCCATAAATATTCAACAATTTATCCAAAAAATACCTAGCAAACAAGAACTAGTTTTCTAGTAAAATGTATACAAGAATAAGCAACTTTTCCTATGTTAATTTTCACAGAAATAGTTTGCTCGATTAACAAAAGAAATACTTGAGCATATTTTTAATTCCATTAATTTGAATAGAATAAATAACTGCCATAACCAGCATAGAAGTATTGTTAAGATCTACACAGTTCTGCAAATATTTTGTCGAAGCAACCTACTATCTGAGAAGCTTCTCTAATTAAGTAATTGAGCCTTTTAGTATCTCTATAGATTCTATAGATTGGTTGCCCTTTAGCTTAAAGTTTGGTGGGATTCTCCACTCCTTGCCAAGTTTAGGAAATTTCAAACTTTGTGTAGTAAATACCCCAACAATGTTTATTAGCTTCGATTATACTGGGTGGACTTCAAACAATTTTACCTCAAGAGTTCTAATATAAAGTGCTCTCAGTTATCGATTATGTATTTTTCTCTATGGTTTATTAATTTTTTGTTTCGAAACTGAACTGTTGTTTTCGTTTGAGTTTCGGGCTAAACCGATATTAAATATTCCTGTAAGGGATGTTCGGGCCAGGTCTGTGTTGGATTTTATTCCTGGTTTTATATTTAATTTTATTACTAATTATTTATAACTTCGCACAATTTTAACAGAATTATTAACTCTTTTAAACAAAAAGTAGGTAACAAAAGAACAGTCAAGACCAGATAAGTTTTTGATCGTTTAGATATGTACTACTCAGGAAACCCCTTATATTAACATTAATTGGGTTAAATATGAAGTTCAAGGTCAAAATTTTTAATTCTCTATAATGTGAGATTTTTAATAAATTCCGTTTTTAAAATTAGGATGTTTTCAAATTCTACAGAAAATGGAAATAGGTTTTAAAAAAGCTTATGGCGCCTTATACAGGGTGTCCGAAAAATACGTGTACGATGTTTTATGACAGATATATACAAAATCGCTTCGTTTAGCCTGCAGAGGGCGTCATTTTTTTTTAAATTGGGTTTTCTTAAATTTCTTGGAAACATGCTAATTGATTTTAATGATTTTTGGTGTAGAGTCTAATGCCATAAAATGACGATTTTTAATGATATACTGGGCGGCTATAATCTAAAGATACGTCCTTATTTTTTACGTCATCAACTTATCAGTTATTTTTGTCTTGTAGACTGTTGTTTTTTGAAACTTTTTTCCTACTTCAAAATTGTTCGTAAGATCAGCGGTTTTGGTAATTTTTTTTTCAATTAGTTGCATACTTACACTAAATACTGTAATAAAGTAATGGGCAAATTTGGTACAAAAGATTTATTTTAAAAAATGGAAAAACTAAGTAAGAAGAATACGTTAATTAAGCAGAAGTGCAAAATGGTCTTCATTTTGCTCAATAATACACTTAGTAAAGCTCTTTTAAAAATGAAATTAACCAGCATTTAAAATTCGTGCCAATAAATATTCACGAGTGTGTACAGGAGTGTTATAAATTTCTGTTTTAAAAGGGCCCCTCAAAAAGTAATCGCACATATTTAACTCCGGGGACCGTGGTGGCTATCTTACTGGTTCATTATTGCCTCTTCCAATCCACCTGTTGGGATATACACTAGTTTTAGGAATTCCCAACTCACATTCTACTCGACGGATATTGACACTCGGTTCTTCTTCAACCATTTTTAAAATGGCCTCTTCATTTTGAATAGTTCGAGTTATTAGCCTACGACCCCTGTTTTGAAAATGTCTCTCAAAACTGCCCGTTTCCCGAAGATGGCATTCAGTACTGCCAAATGTTTGGTGATTTGGCACTTGTCGATTTGGATATTTCTCCATGTATACCATAACACTTTAACGCCCGTTTCCTTGGCAAAACCGGTCCACCAGGAGCATATCAACTTTCTTGGAGTTGCATATCTAATATTTTTAAACAGACACAATTTGTCAAAGCATGTCAAATTATTCAATGGCATGGTAGCAAAATCTGGTGCAATAACTAATAATAAAAAAACTATTATTAGTAATTAGATAAAAACTTTTTTCGGTCACCCTGTATATTTTATTGCAATTTTAATGCTATTACTAAAAGATTAATGATCTTAAGTCACTTTGGGCAGAAAGTAGTGAGAAGCTTAGTTTAGGCCGAGCTCGGAGGACCAAACTCCCTCTTAAAGGACATATTATTGAGTTTATGTAAAATTTTCAATTTAGACTCAAATTGTACTGAAATCTGTGGTTGAATATAGAAAGTTCTTAAATTTTTAGTTTACGCTTTCCATATATAAGTATTTTTACGCCATCCAGAGGCACAGGAAAAAACTTTTTTCTACAGCTGCTCTCAAAATAACCAATTCCTAAATTCAAACCAAATCACAAAATGGATGAATGTCACAGCAGTCTTATTTTGCGGTCTGAGCGTACATGGAAAAGAAAATTCTCACTTTTCCCATTGAGCACGCCGTGAATAGCCGCCACGGCATTTAGAACAAATGAGGAGTGTTTCATCACTGACCCGGCGACGTTATATGCGGTATTTAAAATTGTGTCAATTTAATGTCTTTTTTTTCGCGCTATAAAATTAATATAATATTTCTTTAATCATTGTAGAAAGTGAAAATTATTATTGTTCCGGTACTCCGCTTGATATTCCTGAAGCAGCTAAATCCGCAACTTTCAATTTACTACCAGATGAATGATAATATCGATATAAAATAGTATAATTCATTTTTGCATATTTAAAACAGCAGGGTGATATCTACAGAGCCAAAAAATCTGAAATATTCACTCAAAACAAAAACAAAAAACACAAAAGAAGTTTTTACAAAACGCGCCTGTTGGATATTATTTATTGAAAAAAAAGTTCTGATTTTCGGAATTGCTGCAACTTACGACTAATAAAAGCGATCTCACGTCGATTTTTTCTGAAATATGTAAAATTGGGTTGCCATAAGTTTATTAGGATGAACTCTATTGCAAAAATTTCAACGAAGATCGCTATTTATCTAAAATTCTCGATCCTCGAATTATATACTGGTCACTGAGAATATCGGCTACACTTGTAAGTAATAGAAGCTTAAATTTAATCCAACTTAAACGTCATGGTGCTTGAAAAAGCTCAAATGTTACAGATGGTTACAAAGAACAGGCTACTAGTAATAAAATAGATGTAGCCCAGAAGATTTTGGTTCCTTGGAAAAAGTGTTTATTCACTTTTAATACTCATCAATAAGTACATTACTGATTAGATGCCATCAATTAAAATGTTAAATATGTGCTGTTAAAATTCCAAGTTTAATGTCTTTGTAGGTACATACAGTGAAAGCTCCCTTAACGGACACCTCTGCTGAACGGACAATTTTGAATTCACCGACCGTCAGTATATGTATTCCTGTGTATTAAACACTCTTGATAACGGACACTCTCAACAACGGAAACATAAATTGGAACATTTTTAGTAAAAACAGTAAAATTTACCTCCTCAGAACGGACAGATGTTCAGATAATTTTTGAAAAAAAACACATTTATTGGTATTTGTATTGCGCATTATGGGCAATATTTTGATCTATGATAATAAGCGGCGCGGCGCCTACCTATTGTTAATCGCACTAGGCTGGCTTATACTGTCTGGCTTGTAGGTAAATTGCGGTGAATTGCATAATAAATAGATCAGCTTATTTTTATAAAATGTAGTCTTCATCAATAAAATATCTTAGTTTTGATGTTACTCTGGTGCGATCAATATGTGTCTTCAAACAAAAGAAAGTTTTTGAGTCTTCAAGAAAAAATTGAAATAATCCAGTACGTGGTACTGGTAGGAAAATCTCAAATTAGTGATATTTTGAGAAACACGAGCAATCTTAATAAGCGATTCGCCGAGACCGGGAACATGAAAGAGAAAAAGAAATTTGCGAAAACTGAGGGTGCTGCCATTGACCAAATTGTCTATGGCCGGTTTTGTAAACTACGCTCCAAAAACATTTCAATATCCGGTACAATAATAACGGAAAAAGCACAAGAAATTGCGAAGAATCTAGAAGTTGATGGTTTTAAAGGATCAAATGGATGGTTGGAGAAGTTCTGTCAACCTCATAATACATCTTTCAAATCCCTCTGTGGCGAAGCAGCGGCTGTAGACTTGATTCAGATAACTGATTGGCGGACGAAATTATGTGATATTATCAAAAACTACGCACCGAGAGATATGTATAACGCCGATGAAACGGGACTCTTTTTCCGCGAGTTGCCAAATAAAACGTTTTCTTTAAAAGGCAAAACATGTGCTGGCGGGATAGCGTCCAAGGAGAGACTTACTATTTTACTTTGCTCCGCTATAAATGGAGAAAAAGAAAATGCACTGGTGATTGGAAAAAGTAAAAAAGCCCGTTGTTTAAAAGGATCAAACGTGGAAAAATTGCCACTTGAATGATACTATAACAAGAAAGCATGGATGACAAGGGATATAATGTCGGATTGGTTGATGAAATTTGACCGAAAAAAGCAAAGGCAAAACCGAAATTATTTTTGAATAATGCTGCATTTCACCGAAAACTGGATTTAAAAAATGTTAAAATAATGTTTTTACCGCCAAATATAACATCAGATTGCCAGCCATTGGACCCCTTGTCCAATGGTGATTCAAAATTTTAAAAACCACTACAGAAAGTTTTTAATCAAGCGACTTTTGTCATCCATGGAGTATTCTGAATCTATAGAACGATTGGAGAAATCCATAAATGTTGTTAAGTGCCTTGATTTGGATTGTTGCTGTATGGAAAAAAGTGGAATCCAAGACCATGAATAGCTGCTTCAACAAAGCTGGATTCGACGAAATTTTCGGGGAAAACGTTAACTACGATAGTGAAGATGATGTGCCATTATCGGAATTATGTAGAAAGTGCTCTCCTTCCGACCTAACTTCATATTCAGAAATTAATGAAAGTTTATTCACGTAAAATCCTAACATAAGTGTACGTGAGTGCATCAGTGAATTTCAAAATAGTGAGAACGGTCAGATTTCATTATTTCTTCCAATATTAAGGACATTAAGGAGGCATATGAAATGTTAAGGGATATTGAAAACTTTTTTATGTTATCTGGAGATTCTGTTTTAGGGAAAAAATCTCAAAAGTTGCGTCTAAAAATGAAATCTCAAATTATTAAAAAATAAATTAACTAGTTTAAGACAAACATCGTATATGTAGATAGTATAATATTTTATATTAGGTAGTACTTTTTTATTGTATGCATATATGTATGTAAAAGATGTTGGTGTATACGTAGTAACCATTGTATTAATAATTTGTACTAAACATATTATATTTTTCCTTAAAAATAAAATATTTTTTTAAATAAAATTACATTGGTATTTAATTTGTTCACTCCCCACAACGGACACCTCTATACAACGGACAGTTTCTGTCACAGCTACAGTCCGTTGTTGAGAGGTTTCTCGGTATTTAGTCGTATTTGTATATAATTTAAATATATTAATATTTTTAAACAAAATGGTAATTCATTTTTTAAAATAAGCCTTAACTAATCGAAATTAACGTTCACAATTTACTTGCTTTAAGAGTTCCTGTTTCCTGAACAGCTGTAAACGATTTTCGTTTTGCCTGGGTCATCCCGTATCTAATTATCTTGCTTGGTAAAACAGCCTGAGTTTTAGCTTAATGACAAAGTCGTCTCAAAGGGTAATCCGTCGCGCCAACCGCCGTCGAATTAGTGATTTCGAAATTATTAGCTAGAACCAACTTTTTCTTCCGATTTTTAATCGCGTTATCATGGCCTGGCAAATTAGTAACTTTTTACTTTCATACTTGATGGAAGAAAAGTAGCTGTTTTTAATTGGTACACTTTTTTGAACATTAAATTTAGGGGTCAGCTGTAGTTATGAACTGGTTTGGTATTAATATTAATGAAAAGGGCGAGGACACACAGAACGGCTATATGAAGACACCAGGACGTTGTAATATTTTGCAAAATACTCATATTTACATTGATGATTTAAATAAAAAAAAGTTTTTTTATTCATAAAGATAAAATACTTATATATTTATTTCACTTAAATTATAAAAAATATTTTTTATAAACGGCAAATGTATAGTTAATAAATTCAAAGCCCAATTTTTGACATTATTTAATTCTTCAATAGTTTCACTTAAAATAGTTAAATAAAACACATGTGATTAAACATGTTTTTCTGCAAATGGAAGTTTTTTTACACATTAAAGTGTGGCATATACTGTGTTTTTATTTTTATTAAATGTACAATTATTTTTGCACTATTATAATACTTTAAATATTATTATTTAAACCCGGGAAATGTATGGAAGCATTAAGAATAGGAAAGTGTAATAATAACTATGTAAGTTGGTAGGTTATATAATTTATATTAGTTTTTCTGGGATACTAATAAGTGCAGACTGCAGTCTGTAGCAAAGTTTAGTTTACTAATTTGGTTTTATTTTTTAGTTTTAATTGTTTAAAATCACTGTATAAATGTTAGAATATAGACAAAGTTTAAATATATGTTTGATGTAAACAATACTTGGACTAGAAAAAAACATTAAGAGCAAAGAGTGTGAAAACTAAAATCTAATTAATAAATTTCTTGTAACTGACTGACAGACAACGCAAAGGCTAATCTGATGGGCCCTAATGAAATTTTGCGTAGGAATAATCCGCATAAAACGTAGAGGTGAGAAATAAGAAGAAGTTTTATAAAGAAAAATACTATCTAAAGAGATTTTTTACAATCTATATTAGGTGTCAACGAAAGTATTGTTATCGGTTTTCTTAAAAACAGTAATACAGTTTTTTAAAAGTCCGTATGCAATACCTTCGTTGACATTGGGTACGCTGCTATCGGATCAATTCAAAAGAATTTCTCACAATGTCTTTCTACTATGCGACGACTGTTAGCGACATATTTGCCATAATTTGTCTGTTTGAAGTAAAATAAATTACTCCAAAAGTTTTAAATCTTCAGGCAATAGTTCTTTGTGGTTATTGGTTTTATTTGACCGTAAACTCGAAATTACTGATCGAATTGGAGTAACATATTATAAATAATATCCTCGTTGTTTGCTATTCTTGAAATATTTTTTGGATAGATTCTCTCTGTAGTCTCGAATAAATTTATGATTGGCTTCCTATGCGTCTTCACCAGAAGGCCAATGGGAACGATAGCGTGTTGGATTATCTCTGCTCCATGCATAAGTAGCCTATGCATCAAAGTAGGCATGTAATACCAAATATATAAATTGACATATAATTCTGCAGTCTGATATGTGTAATTTTTAAATTTTTCTATATTTATTTTATTAACATCTAGATCTGTTATTTCAGAGGAAAGTTGATAATTTGAAAAAAATATTCTAGCTGTATTTCCATCATTGCTAGTACCCTTCCTTGTTTCACAATATCAACTAATAAGCCTAACTTGCTTCTAAATTTGTTTTGAATCTCTTTTTTTCTATTATCTCGTTGCAATTTGGATTCAGGGTTTCGAACAGACCATGTTTTATATAGAATATTATAAGATATATGTAGTAGACATTCAAAACACCGAATCCAAGACATGCAACGATGACATTCCGTATGAGTAACAGTTTTTATTAATAACTCTAGTCGAGGCTTGACATACGTAATATCTCATTGATGATTGCGTTCTTGAAAATGTATTGCAAATTTTTTTGACAAAATCATTGGTTGTGACAAAGTTTGTGTGGGTGATGCGTACACCGTTACAATTAGATGGATTTAGAAGAATGAAATTTGAGAATTAAGACGTTTTATTGTGCTGGTTGATACTTGCTAACTTCTTCGCAACTTGTAATGAAATTGGCCGGCACATTCTTGTTGATGATGGTTTATCATTATTCCACATAGCTGTACCGATGACCGAATCATATAATTTAATAGGAACCAAACAACAAATAAATAAACTTCTGTCATCACTAAGTTCATTGTTAAAAGTAATTTTGCTCTGTGATTGGTAGGAAGCTCCCATCACAAGCCGATTGGAAATTAAAAACAAATTAGTACACTGTTTTTGATCTACAACTTGAAGAAGACGTTCAGAAGTTTTGTCTAATAAACTCTGTAGATTTATATGGACCGATGTATCAGTTATTTTTATTGCTTCCTTGTTGGGATAACATTCATTTTTAGCTTTTTGAGCTGCAATAACTTGAAAGCGCTCACGCCCTATTTCTGTAGTTACATGCCGAATAAAATTGTATTGACATTTTGTTAATTTTGCCGTGACCAGGACGTTTAATGCTTCGTCCTTGCTCATGCAGTGTTTTCACAAAATATTCTTATACGTTTAGTGTGTTCTGGATGTTTTCTTAAAAAATCTACGACAAACTGAGCATCTTTAGATATAAGGTTCCCTTGGAAAATTTCGCACGTATTTCGTGTTACTCCATTTTTGACGCTCACTTAGAGAATTGAATTTTTTTCTTGAATTAATGCAGCCACCACCTAATAATATAATACCTTTAATATAATAATTATATAATATATTATATTATATAATATATAATACCTTTAAAACAATTTGCCGAAAACTCTAAGGGCTGGTCTAACCATTTCTTATTTTGTTCTATAAAGCGTGACTCGGCTCTACAGGACATGGTCCACTTCGAACATAATTTTGCGCAGAAATTTCTGATTTTTTTTCTACTCCCAAATGTAAATGATTAGTATTAGCTAGTTCTTTAACTTTCTTAATAGCTATTGAACCATTTGTAAAACCTATATTGGCATCTTTCAATATCAGAAATAGGTCACGATTTGTTTTAATGAAATCCATATCAACTACTTTAAAGAAATATTGCAGTGATCATAATAGTAAAATTATTGAATAATATCTTAGTCTTACCAAAGAAAAACTTTAAATTGATCTACACAGTGAAATTATCAAAAAATTTACGATTCTAAAAGCATTAGCATATGTTTGCTCTATCAACTATCAAAAAATAACGTTTTGTCTATACACTCAACTTTTATTTATTCCATGCCCACTTTGATAGCAAACCGTAGCAGATAAATGTTATCTTTTCGTGATTACTATACTACAGCAATTATATGGATATTAATGGTAGAGCGAATCCTGTCGATATTTCTAGTTCCAAAACTTTGAGGTTTTTGTGTTTTTATCTAGTTTGTTAATGTTATTAGCATTTTTCTGATAAACAAAACGATATGTTAATGCAAACATTTAAAAAAACATTAACTAAGGTTTGGCAATTGTGTAACAAAAATATTCACTAATTTCAAATTTTACTTAAAAGCTATTTGCTATTTGCCCATACAATATTTAAAAAATATCGAAATTCGTGATAAGTTACACTTGTAGCAAAAATTTAACGAATTAGGATACTTATATTGCAAAATTACAATAAGATAATAATAATTGGACTTTTTTCTAAATATATGTGCAAATTAAATAGTAAAAATATAAACATAGTTCTGTCCTCTATGTATCTGATTTTATACTAAACCGTTCCACTGTGCGACAGGGAAAACGAAATTTGTATTTTTTGTTTCTAGTCTAATGAACTGGGCGCTAGGAGAGACAAATTACGCTTATTTGTCAACAAATTTTAACAAGGAGTATTTGATACTCAGGATTAATTGACTGAACAATAAATAAAATTGTGTTGTTTTTGATTTAGTTGCTTGTAATCGATTATAAATTTCTTAATATGTTAAGCTCACTTCAAACACATTTAATAAACCTAAATCTCACTTGCCTTTGCAGGAGATTGATCAAAGTTTTGTCTCAATTTGGTTAGGCTAACGTTAAATTAAATTAAAAAGTTGGTTTTTGAGTTACCTTTGTTCTTTACGGCATTAACCTATAAAGTAGAAGTCCTGGGTTCAGATCTCGATAAAGGTAACTCAACTTTTTCATTTTGATTTGAAAACTTATAAAAATAAAATATAAGCAAATTCCTCAACGAAATTTTAAAAATTGAGCTTTAGTTTTTTAATCAGGGATCTGCGTTTAATTTCCGCTAATATCACTATACGTGGAAAACGTAAATAGGACTTGAAGATTAATATTCGTGATTGGGTTCTCTTTCCGCTCTACTTCTCTCCCTACCATGTCACTAACACCGGAAACCAGCCATACATACTTAACAATTTTAGGGGTTTATGTATTTTTTTAAGTTATAACTGAATATCATTCAATTGGGCAAGTAATGTCGCATATAATGTATTAATAAGGTTTAGGTTTTAAGAACTGATTGCTATGATATTATTTAATATACCATTACCAGTCATAAATGTGGGTATATTATTTTAATTAAAAGACCAAAAAATAGTACAAAAATCATTTATGACATTTTTAGGAAAAATTACTGGATGAGTTGTGTAAGTCCACCTAAATAATGTTATCTTTTATAACAATTGCATACAGTGCCGAATTATTTTTTCTATCCATAATTAGAATGGTTCGGTCCTATAAAAAAAGTGTTCTAAAAGCTGTAGATGCCAAAAACACCACCGTTTGAGATGTGATTAGTGGAAAGAAAGTTCATCAGTTTCCGAGAAAATCGGGAAAACCTAAACTTTTTTGCAAATATCAATGATTTAAGTGATTTACATAGAATCTTGATACTGCATATACAAAGTTAGCCTGTGTAATGTGTGAAAAAGTTTGGTACTATGACATCATTTGCTAACGAATTATGGCTACTTTTCTTATTCAGTTAGGTATTGAACAAACAGACACAGAGCTGTAAAAAACTTAATTTTGCTCATTGTAACTGATATAATAACTTCTTACAGTACTATTTTTTTAAAGGCAGCAAAAACATGTTATATTGTTTATATTATTATATTCAACGGTTTATAACTTTTCCATCCTCTTTATATATACCTAGTATAACGTGAAAATTTTTAGGTATAATTTAGTTCTAGTTCTATCTATATTAACTTACGAGACAGCAACTTGGAACGTAAACAAAAACAAATTTACGGGAACTTGCCCGAACACAGAGGCCACACGAACGAGAAATAATTGGGGTAAGACTGTAAGATCAAAAGAAAACTTCGTGGATCAGAAAATAAGTAAAGTACCCTACATAACAAAGAGCAGCACAACTGGAACATAGGGAAGATGAACGATATATTAAAGTTCTCTGAAATGGAGGGCTCCAAATAAAACAGGAATCATACGCCGTTTAAACATCAGATGGTGAGACGATATTCAGAAAACCAATGGGTTGCAAATAGATCACATTGGCTATGGATAGAGGAAAATGAAAAACTAGGAGAAAGGCCTACATCCAGTAACTGATTGATACAGGTATATCGTGATCGTGATGATGTAAAAAAATAAAATAGAAACTAGGTGCTCTTAATTTTTTTTTATCACACCGAGTTGCAGTACCTTCCGTGTATTAATAAAGTCCAACAAACCATTTTTTGTGCTAAAATCTAAATATCCCCCTAAAATGCAAAATATAAAGTGCTAATGTCATATTTTGACACGAATCATTTATTATTTATTATTAAGGTTACGTTCATTTGGTACATAAAATACGTCCTAGAACTCAAAATTTGAATAGAATCTATTAAATTTCTTCCAATTTTTGATAAATATCAATTTTTGTCACTCCTCACACCAATCTAAGAAATATTGCCAATTTTTTGAAAGCATGTCCTTTTAAGGTAATTATCCTGACGTGAGTTAAAGCATCATTTGTCACTGCCCACCTCTAAAAAGTGATAATTTTCTTGAAAAATAAGAACAAAAGTGATCATTTGTTTCAAAACCCGATTTTACGCAATTTTTGGACGTCGGATAGAAAAGTAAATCTATGCCTAGTAGCAATCGTTTTTGCCAGAGTTCGTAACTATAACTATTAGTATAGATGTTTTTATTTGAAAGTAGAAATTATAAACAAATTAACATGTTCTCTGGCGCTATTTTTGACGGTTTCTGTCATTTCTATTGTAATATTAGTCATGATGAACAAAACTGTCGCTTTCAAATCAATATATAATGTAATAATTTCCAAGCAATTTGTGCATGTTATTAACATTTGCAAAAAAACTCTCTTTCGCGATTTTGTCAGAAATGTTTAATAAACTAATCCTTTCATTTTAATATAGAAGAAAATAATACATTTTCGGCAATTTAAGCATGATTTTTAGATAATTTATGAAAAATAACATTATTTAGATGCACTTAAATAATTCAGGCAGTTAGTATCCTTATTCAAACCATGTGTCCTGGTTTTCTAGCCTATAACGAAAACATTAAATTAGGGGTATTCGGAAAAGAACTATTAAATATGTTTTTTTTTTACATTTCCCATTCTACATTAACGTTGAACAAAATAAAGCTTCTTCAAATTACTTAATAAAAAACGTTTAGGGATATGGTTTAATTCGTTTTTCGTTACTTTTAACCAAATTTAAAAAGTAATTAAACAGAATACAAAACTATGCTTAATGAATGTAGTAAGTGCAGTAAGTTTAAATACAAATTATTCTGGATAATCACTGACCTTAGTTGTATATTGGTCATCATTACTATTAAAATACAATAAATTAGAAAAGTCATGCACTAAATCTAAAATTGCTATTAGTCCATGCTTCTTATAAGTGCATGCAAAAAGAATAAACGATAACATTTTAAGAAAAGTAACCTTATTGTTACAATATTTTAAATTGTATTATCGTAACTTCAACTTATAACAATACATAATCTATTTCGCAAATGGATTCGAAAACTAAACGTGAAAATTTGTCAATATAGGCATATAGAATTAGATTTTTCAAAAGAAAAACATTATTAAGAGTATTAAAAAAATACATAACTGGGAATACGTAAGAAATAATGGTTATTAGCATTGGAAGGTGATATTAACTACTTTCAAAATCACTGTTATTTCCAGTCCAATGAACGACTAGAAATATTTCAAAGGTTTTGTTCTAAGTTAATATAAAAACACCCCTCGAATTTCATTACCTGTTGTTAGGTCTGCAACAATGAGAGCAAAAGCGAAGGGACACTTCATAAGAGGATGACTCATTTTTCGCTTAGGATTTTAGTCGACCAGATCAATATTTATTTAATGCATTTGTTTGTTTAGGTACATTTCGAATGCAAATCAAAAGAGTAATGAAGTTTCTCATATTTTGCAGCTATGAATAAATGACATGTCGCTATCACACATTTTAAGTCGATATAAAGCGAAAAAGAATGGAGATCGGAAAAAGTTAACTGCAGTCTCCTCATCGAATAAATACAGGTATTACAGGAGACACTCCTATAATACCTGTATTCATTTGATGTCGTTCTAAATTGGGTATCAACAAGGGAGGAGAGATAATACAATTTACCTATCGATTTGTGGTAGTAACACACCCATAGATATATAACCAAGAAGAGATATATGTATTTATATTTTATTCGAATCGAACATGGCATTTGCTACTTTACTTGTGTTCCTGATCCTGAACTATTTAGCTTCATGATACAATATGATTTCGTTGAAAGATGCCAACAATATAGATACTTGTAAAGAATATTTTTATATTAAAGTCTTTACTAATGAAACACTTTTGCATTTGTAGGTGGATTTCCGCAAACAGAAATATTTTCTGTTTGCTGTTATGCAAATTATTATCATTAAATTAAATTCAAAGTTTTTTGTTTATGGTAATAATTACTACTCATTTAGTTTAAACTTGTGTTGTAAAAATTTTGGCCAACAGTGGCAGCGTCGCGCGTTTGTTTATTCGGCATATTTCGCCGATATACTTCACAATACGTAATATTAATTCATAAAAACTCCGTAGAGTAGTTTATAGTTTTTTATGTCCGGCGGTGTTTTTTTTAAGTCGGAATTTGTTCTTTTTGCGGATATTTAGTGTGTTTTGTATTTTTCTGGTGAGATAACTCTTTGAAAGTCCTTAAAATGGTTCTCTAGTGTCAAGTTTGTGAAAAACTAAATATTGTTGAACCGGAATTATCCTTTTACAGTTAGATTAGATTAATGTTAGAACGTCACCCATTCACTAGCGTAACATTTAGCATCTTGGGAATGAAATAAAATGCAAATAATGAGAAATTATTATTGTTCACAAGTTGTTTATTGTGCAGTTTTAATACCTATGTCAGTAGATACAGCTGTTAAGCGCTTTGATAAAATGTACTAAAATTAAAAAAAGATAATGATTTTTTTTATTTCGGGGCGGCCAGCTTTAAAGGTTGAAAATATCAAATGTCCATATTTTCGCTATAAGTGCCAAATTTCAGGCCCATGGTACATTCGTTTAAGCCTAGTTTTAGCACTTGTTTTTTTATGCAAAATTTGAGAAAATTGAATATAAAGTTTTTTTTGTAATAATTTTTTTAAGGATTCATTTGACTGTCATTGAACTGACAGACGGACCGACGGAATTAATAAAAATATTTTTTAGCCTCTAGGGACGCTAAAACCTGATAATATGAAAAACCTTAGGGGATGATTTTTTTCACGATTATGTATATTTTATTTAGCCGCTATTTTGTTCCGCCATTTTGAATTAGGACCAGGGTTTTACTAGTTTTTCTCTATACCACAGTTAGTTATGGCATATAATTTGAAATAGTTTTTTCGGGCTGAATTTTTAAGTATTTTATTAAGCCGACATTTTGTTCCGCCATCTTTGGTTCGTACCAAAATTTTACCAGTTAATTCCTACCCAATACTTGATCTTTGTGCAAAATTTTAAATAAATCAGGTAAGTAGTTTTTTAGTAATCATTTTTTTAACATTTCACTATGTTACCACGTCATCTCCATTTTGGCCAAAATTTTATGTCATTCTGTTAAGTAGTTTTTTAGTTATGCCCCGAAGAGACAGATCGACAGACAGATCCACGGAATTGAGAAAACATGTTTTTCGGCATCTAGAGACCCTGAAATATAAAGATCTCAAAATATCTCGGAGGGTGATTTTTTCACGATTACAATACTTCCCTTTGACGAGGGAATTAAAAAAATTAATTTATTGTAAATCATGCGCAAAATATAAGTGTGGGATAGGCAGAAATTGGTAAAATATTGGTACGATTCCCATATGGTGGAACAAAATTACCCGCAATAAAAAATATTTGAAAATACAGTATACTAAATGACTATGTAACGTAAATTTACCGATTTTTTTTCTGTTTCTGTTGCTTCAGAAATTTAAAATCAAGCAATGTGTAAAGTGGCGTTCACGTGTAAATATTCAGATCATGGTTTTATTATAGAATGAGTAGTACTGTTGAATAAGTATAAGCATAATAAAGCATTTTAATACAAAACATGTTGAAGTTGAATTTAATTTAAAATTTAAGACAAGCCGACACTGGCTCCAAAAACTCTCTTGTCGGAAATGTTCCACAGCGATGCTTGAAGTCAGAATTTTAACGTTCTCTCGTCTCACCCGCCTGACACATGGGCAATGATTGATACACAACAAAACGTGTATTTACGAATGAAATGTTGTGTCTCCTCTTGCTTATATGTTTATGGTCTGTTTGGACACTTATAAATGTGCTATAGGAAGTCAATTTTGCCATTTGACATTGAGCTCATTATACGGGTAGGTGCTCATGGATAAGTAAAATTTGCAGAAAATTTGTTGGTCGGCATAGTAACATTGTCAGAATGAAAGTGCCCCATTGGCTAACAATGACTGGTATAAAATTTTGCTCGAAATAAAACTTTCTCTTTATCAAAAAAGACACATTTCTTGTACTACAAAGTTATAACCACAAACAGGTGATATATATGTGGTGGAATCCGTTATGAGGGAAGTTTCAGGTAGAAGCTTTTTGTAGTTCTGTGTTATAATTAATTATCAAAAAATGAAAGAATATTTTCGTTGGCTCGCACCATGTGAAAGTACGCTATTTACATAGTGAGTGGGCCATTCCGAAGAGAAAAAGTCAGACCCGAATAAATTATAATTACGTCCTCGTGGCTATACGAAGAAAAATGGACGAATAAAGGAGACTTTAAAGCATAATAGAATAATACATAATCAATACCGTCTTAAATATTTTACGGTATTTTATATTTGAAAATGGGAAATGTTTTATTTCAGAAAAGCGCGTTGACGGACACGTAGAAGGACGTGAGTTGGAGAGTGCGGGTTGTTTCTTGTTAATATGATTGATCAGTCAGTATTTGAGACGGTTTGACTGCCATCTTTGCTACGCATTATTGGTTTAATCTATTAGACGAGAATAAAGTATTAGATTTAAGGACTCAAGATATTCTTAAATCAGACCGGAATTTTTACTTTTGCTTTAACTGAAGCACTCAGCAACTTCTCCGCGACGACAAAAACATTGACATATTTTGTAAGTTCATTACTCGGGTAATTTAATAAGAAGAACGATTCTTTGGATCTAATTTATGTATAATGGAACGTCCTGTACATTGTTTTACTTTCAGATTCCTTCCTTTTTGGCCATTCACCAAATATAGGGTGTGTGGGTTCTATACAGAGTCATTCAAGATTTATGTCCACTTTTCGAAAATATCAGAGGTACATTTGATGATGTATTTTTTAAATGTGTTAGCATAAATAATGTTAGTATTGTAAAAACTTCCTAATGTGTTCTTCTTCCAACTGCGGTATTCTTTAATAACGGTATACAGGGTAAATAAAATCCTCGATGCAAAATTCAATTAATTTAAATAGAACGCCCTGTATATTACCATTTTTCAGGTTCCTTTCTTTTTGGCCATTCACATAATATAGGATCTATACAGAGTCGTTCTATATTTATAGCCACTTTTCGAAAATATTTAAGGTGGACATCTCAATTTATTAAGGCAATATATTGTTGTAGTATAAGTGTTTTTCTTTCAACATCTATTTTTTTTTTTAATTTATTCATATCAGTATTGATGGGTCAAAAACGTTTAGAAAATAAAAACAATAAAAAAAGATGTAATCCAAAAATTTCACAAATATAAATGAGAGTATTTACAATGATCCAATAATAAAAACTGGTGGTTGTTACGAAATGATCGTTATGATTTATGTCTTAGAAGCAAGTGAAAGGAATTGCTTGTTAGCGATAAGAATATATCACGAAAAGTATCTCGATAGAAGTCGGGAAATGTAGAATACACAAAGACTGATCGAGCATAAATCATATTTGAGAACGGACATTAATAGGGATCTGGAATAATAGTGTTCTAAAATCTTTTCTCAAAAACTAGAGATATCGGTGTGCAGTAAGCCTTTTTTCAAAGAAATACAGAACGATGACAAAATTTCCAACAAATCCACCCCAGACGTTAAGAGACGACCTATTTTGACTAGTTGTGCGAATAGAGTTAAGATTTTCGTAAATATATATACGTAGTAATGAAAATGATGTCTATTGACATTACCATTTATGTGGAATGTTGCTTCATCAGTAAATAACACGAAGTTAGTAAATCTTTGCTCTCTCTGAATTTGTTGCGGTGCCCAGCGACAAAAATCTAGTCGGCTGTGATAGCCATCCTTATACAATTCTTGAAGGTGTTGAATGTGATATAGGTGAAATTTGATTTTTTTTTTAATTCGTAAAACAATGATTTTACTTACATCTTTCCTTTGCAATTCTTCTTGAGCCAATATGTGGGTTTTCTATAACTTTTAAGTTTACCGCAAACTCGTTCTCCTCATTTAAAAGAGGTTTGACTCGATCAGTTTTCATGTATTCTAAATTTCTCGTCTCATCAAACCCTTGCATAAACCTTTCAAAAGCGCGCTTCTGTGTGGTCTTCCTGTCAGGATACTTTTCGTAATACATTCTTATCTATATCGCTAACAAACAATTCTTTTCACGTGCTCACGCTTACAATAGAAACCGTACTTAGTTTTTAATACAAAACTCCGGCACCAGTTTTACTTGACAATGCAAATTTGTATTTTTGATAGTTTAATTTCATTTGTAAAAATAAGGCCCACTAGATTTTTGTCACTGGGCACAAGAACAAATTCAAAGAGTGCCATGATTTGCTGACTTTTTTGTGTTATTTACTGACGAAGCAACATTCTATAAAAATAGAAATCACGGGAAATTCGGGCAGAAAATGTCATTTACGTTTTGTTTTTATTTGACCGAGGTTTAGAAATACTTTTACTTCTTCATCAAGGGTCTGTAAAATTTAAACAAACTTAATTTAGTTAATAATATTAATAATATATTTGTCTAAACTAACACATAATAAAAACGTAAAAGACCTACGGGGATTTTGGGAAAAATGATTATTTAAATCAGATATTTCTAGATAAAATTTTAATGTCAAACGTCAAATGAAAATAAATAATTTGTTTTTCTTTTTTTACGGAAGTATGGCACAAAATTGAAAGTTTTAAATTTAGCGTTTATGGGAATGTTCAACGTTCAACTTCATATATATATATATATATATAGGGTATCTAGGCTATCTATGATTTGAAAAAGTGACTGGATACGAGTGAAGATATGTCATGTTTATAAACATTTTTTACTAGCTTTGCAACATTTTAATGCAAAATGAAAATATACATTTGGAAGCACGATAACTGAGTTTTTAAATTTTTTCTTTTAAAATTGAGATCGGCCAATTCGTGTAGTATCCAGACCCGCTGATAGTTAGCGCAGTAAAAAATTCGAATTGCAATAATTTAAAAACTAATTATCGAACGGCGCCTGTCTTGTGCTTGCATAAAGCTCATGTCATTGGCAACCATTTCCTTGAAGGTATATCGTACAACTTAAAAAATGACCGAATTATTGAAAAAAATGGCGAATTTTCCGTTTTTTCAGGGGTTTCTTCGAAATCATCCGATCGACTTGTTTGATAGATCATTTTGTTCTTATTTCAATTCTCTACACTAAAAGGCATCAATGACATATAAAGGAACTGTCGTACAATTGAATTTTTAATAGACATATTGAGTTTATTTTTTTCTGTTCTAATAAACAATAGATACGTCCTAAACTAATATCCCATACACAAATATTTTATTGACATCAGTCACGATATAAAATAATAAAATAGAGTATGTCCGATTAATTTAATTTGGTTATATTTCATTAAAAGCGCACAAAAAAAAAACATGAAATGACATGCATGTTACAGTACATTAGAATATAATATAAAACCTGATTGATGGGTTATACATTATAGATAATAATGAAACAGAAGTTATTAAAATATTGCTTATTTTATTGGGAGACAAAACTTGGTGCTAGTTTATTGATTTTTAATAATTTCTGTAATATGGCTATTACAAAATGATCTGAATGAATTTTAGAACAAAAGTAAATATGTTTCCTTAACAGGTAAATATCGCACCAATCAAGAATGCTTCTTGACTTTCTCCAATTTGTTTGAGATTACCATTCTGTACTGTACAAAGTCGTTAGTTCAGATTTTTAAATATATTTGCCGAACATGTGAAATTTAAATTCCCTTCGAAAGGTAACCGCCGAAAAAATTAATTATAAAAATTAAAATACTTAGGAACAATAATTTATTCAGTATGATCTTAGAAGCAGACAAACATTTTATCAAATTGCTGTAGAAAACCTACTTTAAAACAAAGAAAATAATAATAAGAAACAGTTGGCAATTTTTCACAGAGGAATAAAGGTCCTGCAATGCAAAAGTTTTTGCATGGCAAGATAACCGGAAGCAATTTATTTTTTGACTTTTACAAAAAAAATCGGTAAATGTCCGCAACCCGGAACTCCTCTCGTTATGAATCTTTCTTTTTAATAGAAACAGAGAAGTGTGACCCAATTTAGTTCGTTTAATAGTCATTTAATGACACATATTTTCTTATTGGGCGCCGTTTTGTTCCACCATTTTGGATTTCTACCAAAATTTTCCAAGTTTTACATGCCACACTTGATTTTTGGGCATATTTTGAAATTAATTGAATAAGTCATTTTTAGAGTGATAGATCGCTCTTTTGTTGCGTCGTGTTAAATTCCCACCAGTTTATTTCTGTATCACATTTAATTTTTGTGCAAAACAAAAAGTCGATCGAATAAGAAGATATTTCTACGTTGATTTTTTTAATCATTTTGTGTGGCCGCTATTTTTTTGCCATCTTGAAATCGTACCACAAATTTACTGGTTTATCTCTATACCATAGTAAATGCTTGCATAAAATTTGAAAGTTATCTAGTAAGTAGTTTCTTCAGGCTGGTTTTTAAATGTTTTATTAGGCCGCCATTATCTTTTGTTGAGACTTGGCTTCATACCAAAATTTCGTGCAAAATTTGAGGTAAATTAAATAATTAGTTTTTCAGTAATTTTTTGACGTTTCACTAGGCCACCATCGTGTTGCGCCACATTTGATTTATACCAAAATATTACAAGGTCATCCCCATACGGCCATTAAATTTTGAGCAAAATTTGAAGTCGCTCGAGTAAGTAGTTTTTAAGCTATGCCGCGAACTTAGATAGATCTACAGACAGAAAGACAGACCGACGGAATTAATAAAACATGATATCTGGCATTTAGGACGGGTAAAACATGAAAATAAACCACACTTTTATTTCACCTCTATGCCACAATAATGTATTGCAGAAAATTTGAAATAAATCAAGTAAGCTATTTTTTCAGGCACAGTTTTTAAATATTGTATTACACCGCTGTCTTGTTTCGCCATATTGGATTTTTACCAAAATGTTTCTAAGTGATCCCCGTATGAGCCTTTATTTTTGACCGAATTTTGAAGTCAATCGGGTAAGTAGTTTTTTAACTATGCCACGAGAAGGCAGACACGGTTACAATAATCCCCTTTTGCAAGGGAGGTAATAAATTAAATAAGCAGTTTTGACAGTGACACGTCGCCATTTTGTTCCGTGATATTGAATTCGTGCCAGTTTATCTTTATATCGAATATATTTTTTTTTGCAAAACTTAAAGTCGATTGAATAAGAAGATATCGTTATATTGATTTTTTAAACATTTTATTTGGCCGCCATTTTTTTCGCCATCTTAAATTCGTGCCACAATTATAACAGTTCATTTCTATACCACGAATATTGCACAAAATTTTAATCAATCCAGTAAGTAGTTTTTTAGACAGAAGTTTTAAATATCTGATCAAGTCGCTATTTTGTTTCGACATCTTATTCGTACCAAAATTTTACCATTTAATTTCTACATAGCATTTGATTTTTGTGTAAATTTGAAGAAAGTTTTTTAGTAATATTTTTAAACATTTTATTAGGACGCCATCTTGTTTCGCCATATTGAATTTTTACCAAAATATTATGAGGTCATCTCCATAAGACCCTTAATTTTTGGTCAATCGGGTTAGTAGTTTTTAGCTACGCCGGAGAAAGGCAGACAGACAGACAGACAATATTTGGAGTTACACTTTCACCAATATATACCTAATATGCTGATCTCTTAAATAGCCTTCTTGCTTATGCGCAAATACGAATTTATAATATTAGTCCACTTGATTCTTGTATCTAACATTCATTTAGATTGGGAGGAATAAACATTTTCCTCTCCTCCCCTTTTTATCTGTAATTTTTTTTAAATCTCGATATATACATACATACACAAACCCCTTTACATACCATACCTACTCAAATAAAACCACTGCTTATATTGCAGTATACTATATTTTATTTGTTATTTTAAACTTTTTTTTTTTAGCTTTTTTAACATAGATTTAAAAAAAACAAATTATGTCCCTTATTATTTTCCCCCCTAAAACTTTTATTCCAAGAAACGGAATTTTACCGAATTTTCAAACAGTTTATTGAATAGCCATTTTGTCGCGTTAAAATTTTACCACTTTATTTCATTGTCACACTCGGTTTCTATAAAAAATGTCGTCTGATTTGGTTATATAGTTATGTTATTTGATACTGATTTTGTAAACATTTCAATATGCCGACATTTTTTTCGCCTTTCGTTAAACGACTTAAACCCCGAATTTCATCAGTTTATCCTACATCACACTTAATTCTTGTGCAAAGTTTGAGCTCATTTAGATAGGTAGTTTTTTTAATCAACATTTTATTGGGCCGCAATTTTGAATTTTAACCAAAATGTTACTGTTTTTGAAGTATCTAAGTCGGATAAGTAATTTTTGACTCGAAAGACCGACCGAAATAAGAGAACATGTTTTTCGGGGTCCAGGAACTTTAAAACACAAAGATCTGCAAACATCTCGGAGCATGAATTTTTCACTTTATTAATACTTTCCTCTTAGAGAGATGTAAAAACACCGATATAATATAGTCAAATTTAAAATCAAATATGCTTTATTGTCAAAAAAACATATTTTGTTGGCAAAGCGGATAGTTAAAGAATATAAAATACAATAAAAAAACACAAACCCTAAAAGAAGTAACTGTCAAAAAACTTGTGCCGAAATAGTCCATCCAATTTTCCATCAAAACCCGTTCAGCGACCAAGGCCAGTTCCCTTATCAAGAATCTAAGACAGCAATTTCGCTGCATAATTAAATTAGGTGCCTTGAAAGGCTCGAGATAATCTTGTTTTGATGTTGTGGATAATGATGAATTTTAAATTTGGGCGAGTCCTTCTTTTAAAGCGTTCAGGCAAGAAACTTAAACTGTCAATTTTAATTTACATTTAAACCCTTTAGATTCCTTATCGAGTTAGCCCAGCAAATCTTTTTCTTTTATTGCTTATTCCTTCATTTAGAGAAAAGACGGCGACTTGGATTTAAAGATATCTTTTTACTTTTAAAGAATAAGGAATAGTATATGAAATATTTTTAGAATATCACTAATATAACTAAAAACAAGCTTAATTGTTAATTGCAACGGAACTGTATTTAGAAAATGTACTTACTGGAGTAAAGAAAAATTAATTATATCGGATTGACTATAAAAACAAAACAAAACAAAGTTGCTTATTCTTAAGTCAAACTATCTCTCTATATTGTATATTTACTAAATAGGCTATTTTGGCTGTTGATATCTATAACGAGTTATTCAACATTTTTTCCACTGTTTAATAAAACTATTGGCGTTAAAGGAGGGAACTACCGCGTTTAATAAATATGCGGATTTATTAGTACGCATAAAGACATGGCCCAGTGAGCACCGTTCTTTCATAAGTAAAGCCTACTAAGCAATGTTTCCAGTTATCTTTAAGTTTTGTGACAACCTCTGCATCCGTGTTCACCCGACCTTTTCCAATGGACTTATTTTATCGAGATATTTAAATAATTAATTTATTCAACTTTGATAAGTGAACATTATTTTATATGACCCTGTAATAGGTCTCATAACATTTTCTTTGATTATGTCCGAAAATTGTGAGAAAAACCCTGCCTAGCAGGCAATTTAGTTTGATTGACTCAGACCCCTTTTTCGACTCTTTTTCTAACGTACTTCCTGTTACGATATGGTTCTTCTGAAATTGCTTGTTTTTTAACTCTAAAGATATTAAATCTAGTTTATACTCATAAACTGCGTGAAAGAAGTAGGGCTTTAAAAAGCAGCGCACTAGACGTAAAACATCACACGAGAATGATATTTATTTTTTGCGTGATTTAAAATTTGGCAGCTGTCATTTAGACAGGTCCTAAATGAGCAGAAAGCAACGAATCGCGAATTCGGACTTGTGAAGGGGCGGAGGGTCATGAATCCTAAGAGGTACTTTTTTCTAAAAGAAAATTTTTCGAATAAAACAAAATATGATATCGGACGTATTTTTAGACCACAGTTGAAAGAAAAATAAGCAAAAAATTCCATTTTAAAAATTCGACGTTGATAATTTTTGTTTTCTAAAGATTTTTCTTTAGAATTTACCCATAAGCTCTAATTACACGGCTTTTTCATTTTAGAATGCAACTCAACTTTTGCACAAAAATGTGTGAAGTGTGAAACAAGGATAAAATGGTAAAATTTTAGTATGAATTCTTTATAGTAAAACATGTCGGCTAAATATAATCGTCTACAAAAATATAATGTTTAAATATTCTGTAAAATTTTGTTTTCTGGAATAAAAACTTTTTAATAAAATACAAAAATTTAAAGAACTCGACGAAATATGTTAACAAATACATGTAATTTTTACTATTCTGCGATTCTACAAATATTTCGTACTACGATTCGGTTATGGCATTTGCAAAGTAATATTTGATTTTGGCCCATTTTAAGACCCTTTAAATTGTAGAAATCTTTTTTTCTTTGGATCAGCCGAGACTATCACCCCTTTTGATCAGGTATTGAAATCTTTTGTAGCGTTTCTTTGGGATGTTTTAAAATTTGCGTTAACTTAGGTGGGGGGTTACCTTTTGGCAAACCGGATTAATTTTTGATCAGATTTGTCACAGTTTGTAATAAATTCAATCTTGAACAATCATCGAGTTTGCAAAGAAAATGCGACATTTAAATATGTTTTTTTAAATTTTTTTGCGTCACGAGGATAATTTTTTATTAATTTTTTTTGAGCCCATTTAGATACCCAGATATTACACTTGTACAATCGCAATAATGCCTTATTACTCTATATTTATAGTCAAATCGGTCCAAAATTTGAGAATATAAATATCCAATAGACAACCACTGATCAAACGGAACGACCATGTGAGCTGCAGCGGTTTCCCGAGAGCGTTGCTTCGGCGCCGGTTGACATTATTCTCCCATGCGCTCGACGTCATCGTGTACGCCATGGCATCATGGTAACGGTAGGTGAGCCATGCACAAAAGACAGTACTCCAATAGCCGAAGTGGTTTGCGCCATGGGTACGTTGGATTAATAAAGTTTGAAAAATAAAAAAAATAGGGGGCCCACAGTCTGTATTTTGCAAACAAGAATTATGAATGTAAAAACTAGAAAGATAAGTGATACACAATAAATATATTTAGAAGTGCCTTTGTTTATTTTTCCTGGTGAAGTAGTACTTCACCTACATCTCCTGAATAGCCGCCACTGTAATAAATGACATTATTTTTTATAGACTACGTAGATAAAGTGATAAAAATTAAACAATAATAATAATAATAATAAAAATAATAATGATAACAAAAAATAAATTAAAAGAAAATAAAAAAACGATAAATTCTACTGGAATATATGAAAATCTTGTGTTATTATTTTAAGACCAACCTGCCTTAAACAAGAAATTTAGAACACTGGCAGGTTTAACGTATTACAAACAAAAAAAAACTCTTAAGATCTTTTGAGTTTTCGGTCCTGGATGTTGAAGCGGAAAAGCTTTTTGGCAAAAGTGGTCATAATGGGCCTTTAGTACAACTTTTTTAAAGCATTATTAATTCCTGTATAAAGACCGAGACTAATAAATCTTCCACCCGAGTTAATACTTTCGAGGTTCCGAGTACATTTAGATTATTCGCTCGCGGCCGCACATACGCCAAACAGAATTAATAATTTCGAAAATGCACTCGGCATTTACGTGTCTGTGTTAACGCTAATCCTAAATCCATCCGACGGGTACATTGTTTCCCCCAACATGTGAACAAAAAATCTGTCTCTCCCCTTTTTACGGTTATTTACATTAACCCACGTGATTATTGATTTTCTCCCCAAAATAAATTTGGCAAAAATAATTTGGGGCTTTACATTTACAATTGGAGATCGAGAGAATTGTTCATCATTATTTGCCAGATAAAAACGGATGAATTAAATTAAGCCATTAGCTGATATAATCATTAGTGATATCGGTAATCAAAATAGTTCATATATTTCCTTGTATTATTAAAAAAAATTATAAATATGTGTCCCCAAATGCATTGATCTTCGGTATAACCTCAAAGGTATTTAAAGGGTATATTTTGACAGTAAAGTATAAAGTAAAAAGTTACTAGTATCGTAGTTTAAGGTGTAACAGAATAGACTATAACAACGGTATAGAGTATATATTTTTATATATTCTAAATGTAATTCAAACAATATTTTTACTAAAACTGTTGGTTCTCACGTTAACGCTTAAACAGACTAAATTATTTCAAAGGAAGTGCATTTGTCTAATATTAGTTTCGAGAATTTGAAAACCTAAACAAAATAATAAATATCATATATCTCAAACACTATTTTCTAGACTGTCATTTTCTAGATTTAAATACTTTTTTTTTGTTATTAGTTTTAAGTATTATTTTTGTACAGTAATTCACATCCTTATTTTTGTTAATAGATTTTTAAGTTGTTTTTAAAAACCAAATCTTTTATTTAAATAAACCACCTGCTAGTTAAAATAAACCTATTCAAGAAGAAGATAGCATCGTTGTTGCAGTTGGCTGTTGTTCGAGTTTATATGGCCGCAGAATTGGTGAGATAAGATGTTTAATTCAATTTGTATTAACAATTATATTTGATAACATTGTAAATTATAATTTACGAAGAAGCCTACAGAGTACCTTTGATTTTACTTATCATGTGTTAGTTAATATCAGTATTGTGATAGGGTTTTTTTTAATTTTAAAAACAATAAATAATCTCTCGACAACCCTTTTACAAAGGCAAGTAAAAACACAGAACAAATGCGTGTTATTATTTTGCGATATGGCGAGTCATTTTCGAGAAAAAAAAACAAATTCTGTTTTGATGCACGATTTTGGCACCTTTGGTCCAGTTATAATTCGAGTCAAAATTGATAAAAACTATAATTCTTGGGATTATATTAAGAAAAAAAGTTACAATTATGAAACTTTTTGCTATTTATCATTTTTTTTCTATTTTCAATAATAAAGTGGTGGGGAAAGGTTTCTTTGAAACGTTTATATCTCTGTTTTGGATGAACCAATTAGATTGAACTTAGTGTCAGAAAAAAGCGCTTTTTTTGCTCTTTACGTAGGACTATTAAGTGTACCGTAATGATTCTATTAGTGGTCACTAGATGGCGTTCTTTTTCGTTATTTTTCAAATAATACTGATTTTCTCAAAAAAATCAAATGGTATGATTTTTTTTTATAATTTAAGATTATGAAGTATCTAAAATTAAAATAAATACTCCAGGTCCATATTTAAATTAAAAACTAACCTCACCAATTTGTAGAGGAGGAAAAGTATGATGATGATGAACTGAAAATTATTACTAAGCCTACAATTATAGAAAAACCATAAAAGTTATTTTTTGTTTTTTTTTTAGTTTTTCTCGTTTGTTTTTAATACATGTTATTAGGTTTTTGTATGTTCTCGAAAGTTGTGAAAAGAATAAATGGGCAATTAAATATAGATTTTTGTTTCGGAAGGTTCTTTGATTAAAATATGATTGTCCCCCTCCAGGTTGTTTGACCAGTAAAGCAAAAATTATATATTTAGTTTTCAAATCGTTATATAAAATAATCAAGATTTCATTCATTTCCATGCATGCAAAAAATAAGATCATTAGATAAAATGGCATAAGGGGGTTACATTGAACTAAAAATACTGTTTAGTTCATTAGAGGGTTATTATTTACGGTTTGCCGCTATTGAAAGATAGGCTTGTATAAATTTGTTAATCAAGTTCTTTAAAGCATCCAAACGTCAAACTCGATATATCTATTTTCGCCTACTGTAGTTAGCTGGAGGTTTTTACGTTTTATTTTAGCGAGTTAACATTATTTATATGAAAATTAAATAAATTATTAGATAGCAAACATGATATAGGCTTAAAACCAGTATCCAGTAGATTGCATTGTAAAAATATCAAGATCCTGGGCATCTAAGTAGATTGTAGCAAATTATTATTGTACTAAATAATACACTTTAACCCATACAATCTTGATATGTAATAGGCTTGGCGGAAGTATTTTAAATTAAACTTATTGCAAGAAAAATGCGTTAGCTATTATTAAAAATTACGAAATTAATCTCATTTAGTCAAAAGAATTATGGTAATTTTGAATCGCAACTTCGTTTTAAGGGGTTATTACGTTTCAGGATTTCTACTTCAAGAGAAGAATATTAAAAACAATTCTAGGATTTTATCAAGGGAATTTCTGACAATTAAGTCTACAGAAGGATATCAAAAAAATATAAGAAAGAGATTTCATTTTCCAAAAATGACTGATGTTTTACAAACAATCCAATGCAATGTTTTAGTAAAATAAATCCGAACAATTTTATTGATGCAATAACATCCTTTGACAGACATAGAAAGACGTAAGTAATTATAACTATAAAGTGGGTTTTTTTTACTAAAAGCTCGACTCGCCTCGGTCCGTTAATTTTCGTCTAGAGTGTCGAGATTGAATTGTACAAGTACAAGTACAAATTTTGTCTCGTCTAGCGGCATTACAAATTTTAATAGAAATTTGCAGATTTATAGTTATATAGTTTATAGACCGGGGTAGAATTTCCCTCGAAACCTTAAGAGAGTGTTTCAAACTTTTGTTCCTAGGGTATCTTCACTGTGGTCTAAGTACTCAAGCATACATTTTAATACTAAAGGGTAAGATTTTTAGTGTTTTTTGAGCTGTTTTGTACTGATGTGTCGTTGAATCCCAGAGACTTTTTGGTTTAAATTAGAAAAATTAAATATTTACTTTCGATATATTTTTATTTTAACAAAAAAAACTCTTTAACAAAAAGCGAATATCTAAAAAATCTTGTAAGTAATCCGAAGGCAAAGCAGATTGTCGTGTTAGTCTGAGAGCTTATATAAACATTTGATAAACCGAGAAAATTTTGTATTCCCGCTAAATTCCAACAAAAGGGTTCTAGCAAACCTAATAAATGGAACTAAATCTCAAAATATTTTTTAAATAAGTTTATTTTATATTTACATAGCTTTCTATTTATTATTATTATTATTTATTAATAAAGTCTGACAAACTTTCAATATATATTGAAAATATTACTTTAAAAGCAGTGTTTTGTATGGTTACAACCTAATTGATAATTGCTAGATTATAAACTCTGACTGCAATAGAAAATTTTAGTATATTCCAAGAACAAAAAGACCATTTGAACATTTAAGCTTCTTTATTTTGCAGGTATATATTCATGTGTTTTACTGCGTGCATTATGATGCACGAGACCACCTGGTTTAGGAAATTAGCATAGGAAATTTCTAAGAAAAGAATTAAAAATGGCTTTTGATGCAATGCGTAAAAAATCAGAATATGTCCAATTTCCGTCAATGCGCGAGCCATGTGCAACGAAATTCGAAATTTTAACACAAAGGGACATTTAAATATCTGTGGTTTTTGTATGATTAAAGGCCTTTGTCAGTCACGGATTCACTTTGGTGAAGGCAAACAAAACAGATCAACAAAGGCTTTACGCCAAATAAATATGTTATGTTTGCGGAAGGTGGAAGCTGACGTTTTATCTCGCAACGTCAATCAAGGGATCATTAACATGAGCAGAGCAAATTTTACATATAAATAAAAAATTAGAGAGCTCTCAAAAATTCTTCCATATTCCTACCCTAATAAAAATTATAACGATTTAACTAGGGAATTTAAAATTTAGAAATAAAAAAGTCACCTTGTGTTACGTTTGTTTATAGATGACATGTCGGTGAGGTTTAGTTAAGTTACAGAACTACAGAGCTCAACGATATATGTTAAGAAATACATGTAGTTTATTCCGCGAATCAATTCACAGGCATTTCTTACTGGGGTTAGTTTATAGCCTTTGTATAATGTTATTATTTTATTTTGTCCCATTTTAAGACCCATTAAATTCTAGGAATCTTTTGACTTTGGGCGAGCCTAGAGTATCATCCCCTTTTAAGCAGGTGTTAAAATATTTTATAGCGTTTTTTTGGGTCTTAAATTTTAGTTTAAATTAGTAGGGTTATCTGCTTTTTTTTATCTATCTAGAAGAACGAGGATAGGATATTAAAAAGTCTGGATCTTGTGTGTTCTATTTAGTAGCTGAATATTAGAAAAGTCCATTTTGATTTACTAATATGTAAGTAGTTTGCTTTAACTTTTCTCGATGTTTCTGTCTGTAAGTATCTATGTATGGTTAGATGTTTAATAAATTAATTATGGCACACCCAGAATAAATATAAGTATTTCATCCTCTAGAGTCCGTCTGTATGGTTGCTGTGGCACCTGGCCCATATGGATACAACTTAATTCAGCACGTTATTAGTGGGATTTGTAAAAGGTCCCACACTAAGTTTCCTTTTCTCGTTTATATACGACATGGTTGTCACGGCTTCAAGGAAAATATAAAATAAGCTTGGATTTCCTGAGCCAAATTTTTATGTTTGTTTGAAACCTGACATCAGTTTCTACATTTTAAAATTAAAGGCACATATTTTTTTTTAATTGTAATGCGGTATTTTTGGTGTCTTCTACGTTGTACCTTTATCTTTGGAGTCAACTGAGAAAGTAGGCAAAAACCGGTAATTCGTGTAGACGTATTCCCAATCTAGAAAGTTCATATTGGCATATAGCAGCCTATACAAGGTGTTTGCTTTAAGGAATAGTATGTGCCAACAACTGCGGCGTTTGAAAACGAATGTCACTTTTGGTAACGAACATGCAAAACTTGTTTTAGCAAATATACATTTATGTTCAGGGTTTTCACGTATATTTTTCCACCCACCTAGAGAGTTTATTTGAATAAATTTTTTTCTAATTTCAAATATATATACTTTTAATATATTCTGTCAATTAGTTTTGGATATATAAGTGTTTAAACATTAAAGAAATGGTAAGGTAATTTGCGCTAAAACATAGTTAGCCATGATCAAGACAATTGCAATGAACGAACGCCTTTTTGAAGTTTACCGGTCAGAAGTATCTATTTACGAGCATTTTTAGTATCTAATACGTTGGACGATGGGTTATTCGGAAGAAGAGAAACTCGACATGATAGAATTATTTTATTTATATGGTAAAAATATGTCGATAGCTCGTAACCAATATCACAGACGGTTTCCAGATAGACCAACACCGACTCGTAGCATAATATTAAACATCGTTAAACAATTGAATGAAAGAAAAACAATTAAGCGAAAAGTTAGAATAGTGGAAAGAAACAATACCATAAAAAATCGATAATATAAAGTAGGTAAATAATAATATTAGCTTAAAGAACTAAGTTTTGGTTTTCTATATAGCCTCCTTGGTGTATAATGCTTTTATGAATATTTCTTCTAAATTTTCTGTGTATGGATGCGTAGATAAAATGAGGTGATTGGGTGTTTAAATCGTCGATTGTTTGGACTATATTTTGCTCTAAAGCGTGGATGGTTCTTGGCCTATTGTAGTATATCTTGTCTTTCAGATAACCCCACAAAAATATGTCCAATGGAGAGAGATCGGGACTGTTTGCTGGCCATCTTAATGGTCCATGTGTTCCAATCCAAAATGGATACTGTCATTTAAAAAATTGGTGACCGGCTGGTCATTACGAGGAGGGGCACCATCTTGTTGCCATATTAAATTAAGATATGAATAAATCGATAGTTGTTCTAAATGCCCCTTGATCTCGTTTTCTAATAACTCCTGATACCTTTGTCCGGTTAAATTCCCATTTAAAAATATAGGTCCAATAACATGATTGTTAAGAAGGCCACACCAAACACATAGGGATCTTCTTCCCTGAATTTTGACCGCCTGAAGAGCTCGCGGGTTTTCTTTTGACCAAAAATGCTTATTTTTTCGGTTGAACATGCCTCCAATGGTAAATGTTGCCTCGTCAGTGAAAATTATGTTTGACAGATTTAGTTGGTTTATCATAATACGTCTTTTTATTTCTTGGCAGAAGTGTAATCGGTCTATTTTATTTTGATCAATTAATTCTTGAGTAGGTAAAAACTTATATGGCTTATATTTATAATGTTTTAGAACTGAGTGGATTTTTTGCCATGATTTGTTAAAAAAAAAAGTGGCTGCATCGGGAATTGAGCGCTCAGGATTTTCTATTCTATAATGATATTCGTTACGAGCTATCGATGCATTTTTACCATTTAAACCGTCGCCCAACGTATTAGATATTAAAAATGCTCGTAAATAGTTACTTCTGACCGATAACCGTCAAAAAGGCGTCGTTCATTGCAATTGTCTTGATCATGGCTCAGTATGTTTTAGCGCAAATTACCTTACCATTTCTTTAATGTTTAAACGCTTATATATCCAAAACTAATTTACAGAATATATTAAAGATTGTCGCGTTTTGCCGGTTAACTTAAAAAATTTGTTTTTAAAAAGTTGCTTTACCTTCTAGTATCACATTATGTAGTTGAAAAAAAATACACAGAATAAACAAATTTAGCGTCTTTAATCTTAAAAATTCAAATAGCTGAAAAAGTACTAACCCGAATCATCTTACATTCGGGTCGAAAATTAAGGGTCGTATGGAGATACTGGGTAATATTTTGGTAAAAATCCAAGAATGCGTAACAAAATGCCGTAAAAATTGTTACTAAAAAACTAATTACCTAGTTTGCCTTAAATTTTGCACAAACATCAAGTGTTATATATAAATGAACTGGTATCATTTGGGTACGAATTCAAGATAACGGCCAAATAAAATATTTAAAAAATCAGAAAGATCCTGGTAAAGGAAATTTAGGTACCGATTTTTTTTTGTTTATAGATGTGAGTTTAAAAGAATCATTTATTGCATCGTAGTAATTAACATAATTAATATACAGCGTGTAACAAAAGTAAGGAAACGGCGAAATATCTCAAGTACCGCTTAACTGAATTTAATGAAAATATGTACCCAATAGCGAGTTCTGCATTGCTGCCAAGTTTACTATTTTTCTGTTATAAAAGGAAAATTATTTTTTTAATGGAACACCTTATATGACTTTTTTGAAATCTGCGTAAAATTCTCAATGCTTTTTATTAAGAGCACTTTTTAGGAAAGTCAACAGTTTTTGGAAAAGTAAGGGTTTAATAACCATAATTTAATGTATTACCTTTTACTAAAATACCTAAATAAATCTACCGTAAGTAAAATTTAAAAAATATATGAGATTCTCGCGACATGTCGTAAACAACATTTTCATAGCCAGCTTAGTTTTTAGGATATAAGACATAACTGAAAATTTTGGATTTTGGGACCCTCCTCCCGGATCGCGGTGATCCTTCAACTTTTCGGCAAGGTAAAAACTCTCACGTTTATAGGTTTTTACATAAAATCCACTGGCGTAGTTAAATTTTGGCTCAGGGCTGTAATATTTTTGATATAACCCAAAGTTATGTTTTTAAATGAAAATTTGTAGTTTATCTTATCTGCCACGCTTTTAGCTCTTCAAAAATATATAATAGACTATATTTAATTGTAATAATCAATTAATAAATTGCTTTCTTTAAAATGGATTCATAATTTTGTATTAGGCCATGACAGCGAATTTTTAATAGGAAAGTTATATGGTTGGATGAGGCCTATATATGAGATATTTCCTCGTGAACGGCAGGAGATTTGGATTTAGTGTTTCATCTTTTATTCTAGGGTCTAAAATAAAGTATCACATATTTAAAGGGATACAAATAGATATTTTTAATAAGATGGAGATGGAGCCCCTGTTCACAATTCCAATAGAATAAGGCAGTATTTGGAATTGAATTTCACTAATAATGGATTGGAACACACGACCTTACAAGGTGGCCTGCAAGATTCCGCGGTCTCTCTACTCTCGATATCTTCTTGTGGGGGTTATATAGAAAATAAAATATATTAGACTAGATATAGCACATTTGATGATTTACGTAATACCACATACATAGTGTTTCAGGATTTGGAAGCTCGGCCTGTAATAATCTTAAATGTTGTACGCAGAATAAGAAAATTATGCCGAATTTGTTTAAAGTGGAAAGGAAATCAATTTGAGCAATATCTCTTAAATGATACCGGTAGTTTATTACTCCACTACTTATCGGCAAATTTGGGTTCATTAATCTGATAATAGGCTACACTTTTCGGTTTCACTATACGAACCCATCTGTATAATTCTCCATTTAGTTTCACGAACCATGTATTGATAATTTTGAATGTAGAATTTCGTTCTTTCTCAAATAGCAAAGAAGGTATAGTATGTTGCATTGTTAATTAGTTACGTATTTGTAAAATTAAATTGTTATACGTATACATTTTACATTTCATACGTTAATTTTAATATATAGCATATGACCTTTCTACAAAATATACTGATTTATTTCTTAAAAGTTCAAATTACCGACTTTTTGTTAAACTTAAGTATAGACTATTATATATTTTTTAAAAGCTAAAAGTTTCTTTCAAAAAAATGACAGCCCTCTAACTACATAAAAACCTATATAAGTAGCAGTTTTTACTTTCCTTAATAAATTAATATTTCATAACGACGGAGGTTCTGGGTAAAGCCAATTTACCGATTTTTAAACTAATACTTCTTTATTCTTGTATAAAAAATATATAATCCAACATTTTTTATAGTTAAGACATTAACTATAGCAGTCACCAGCAGAAAAGTATTTAAATAATTAATAAATACCGACTTAATGCTGTTGTTAAAATTTCCGGAATAAATTAATAACTTTGCCGTGTTAGTTTTCATTTTCAATTAAAATGTTAATATATTCACGAGCTAAGTTGAATTCTGCTTTAAGTAGACACTGAAGGGTTGGGCACCAGGACGCTCTCATTTTTATTAAAAAAATTCAATAACGGCGGTAAGGTATGCTGGTTGGAAAATTTTATAGTGCTTTTTTATAATAAGGTAAATAAGTAACATAACTTCAGCAGAAGTATAATGGCGTTTTACATAGTAATGCTAAATATAATAAAATTACTAGTTAGAACTGTCAAACTCTCGACGCAGTTAATAAAGCTCTTTATACGCTTTTTAATACTAGGTTTTATTATTAATTAGAGAAAAATAAAACTACATAAATTAGCTCAAAAATGCTTAAAATAACTATTATGTACATTTAAAAACAGTTGTCTAGAGAAAACTTCTGTACAGTTTTCAGCATTAGACGAAAAGAATAACAGTTAATTTCAAAGCCTCCCATTATTTTTCCAATACGCCAAAGCGGCTTATGTTTTAAAACAAGTTGATAAGTGAGTGACAGAACGGCCATTTTGAGATAAAAACAATTAAAACCAAAGCTTTCTATTATTTCTACTAGACTTAAGCCAGAGCGGATAACGTTTCCAGTGAGCATAGACCACCATACCATATATTTTTGGAATCAGGAGAAAAAGCTCTTCTCAATAAACTAAAAATATACAAGGTGTTCCATTTAAAATAACAAAGCTGATGCTCATTTTCCCAATTTCCGAAGTTCATATGTTTTTTTTGATAACAAATTCTCACGATTCAGATTAAATCCTAAAACTTTTGTGTAAAATTTTTTGATATCTTGAGAAATAAAGCGTATAGACCCCGTTCAAAATATAACCGAACACCCTGTACATACATAACATCCATCTGTATGGCCACAGGTCAATGTAGGTCATCGACAGAGACCTCATTAATCTACCAAACGATCCGAATGATCAGCCAAACACAAGATATATCAGTTGAACTATAAATCTGCGTCTACTTTTCAAGAACTTATTTATCGAAGAAAAAAATGTTTGTCGTAAAAATAGGTTGTTTTTTTCTTAAAGTTATCGGAAAGACTACAGTTTTTTATCCGTAAAATAAAACAGTAAACAGTCTTGGACAATTTTATAAACTTTTCTTACAAAGCCAACGTTTCGGCACCAATTTTTACCATCATGAGGGCTAGTAAATGCACATGCACATACGTGGTGTTAACAATCAACCCAAAAAACAAACGACAGACGGTAATTATTAATCCATAGGCATACAATGCCGCTGAGAAGGTCAAAGGTTTTATGATCTCACAGCTGTATATGCAGCTGATAACATTAAAAGAGTTCATGTTTTACTATACAAATAACAATAAGAAACTACCCTTCATTGTACAACCCAAAGAGAAAATAGAATTGAATACTCAAAAAATAAGATGTTCAATTCTTTTCGCTTCTTCAATTTCTTTTTTATCAGACGTATATAAGGGGAATAACACAAACATGAAAGCCAGCCACTTTTATTGCGTGTCATAAAGTTTTATAGACGGGTCTTTTTGTTCAGCCTGCACTATCATTATGTAAGGCACGTCCCTACTTTTAAACGAACATTTGAATATTTATCGCTACGTTTTGGCAGTTATTGATTAAAAACTATTCGTACAAGAAGTCTCGCGAAAAGGGAACGAATCCCATAAACAAAGCCTTTAAGATAGACTAACTCTTTATTTAAAATAAAACAATCAACTTCCTAAACGGGATCCGGTGAATCGCTCGCCCTAAGAGAATTGAATATCTCGGATGAGGTTCATTTCTTACGGTAAATTGCCGACATTTACTTAAACTTTGGGTATTTCAGCGACTACTGTTTCTGACTGATGTTTCTCTTTGTCTTCCTGGGACTCTGTTTTATGAAGTTTTCTGCTACCGTTGTTTGATAACCAATGAAAGGACCTCGTAGTTCTTTTGGATCCCGCAAATATTCTTTTATTATCTAGCTTCCGAGCCGTAGGTTTCTTATTGCTTCCTTTTCAGCAGTTTTAAATATGTTTGTTTTGGACGTTTTAGACGTTTATAACAATAACTGCTTGTTTTGGGGTTTATGACAGGTTTAACTCTTGTGGTCTTAAAAGGTCTAAATTTTTATTTTTGGTAAGTTATATTGTTACAGTGTTTAGTCTATAACGTCATGTATGTGAAATTGAGAAAATATCTTTTTTGTTATTTATTTTTAAAATGATGGTGTTTTGGCGGTTGCGTATATTAATATGCAATCGCTTTCGAAAACTTTTGACATTAAAAATGTTTTCTCTTTTATATTTCACTCAAACCAGAGAGGAGTATTTTAAACGTGAAGGGTGACTTTCTCAGACTTTTACAGATCACTGCTTTTGGATCGTCCCTAGATGCCAAAAAAAAAATAGGTTTTTCTCAATTTCGTCGGTTTCTCGGTCTGTCTGTCAGTATGTATGTCCGTTCACAGGCAAAGCTAAAAAACTACTTATCCGATTGCCTCCAAATTTTGGTAAAAAATTAAGGGACATATGGCGAAAATAAAATGAGAACTGAATGAATTGAAATGCTAAACAAAATATTACTAAATAGCTACTTCAAGAAATGAACTCGTTTGGTGCGAATCAAAGACGACGAAACAACATGGCGGCCTAATGAAATGCTAAAAAATTATTATTTAAAAACTGCCCAGTTTACCTCAAATTCTGCACAAACATCAAATGTTACATAGGAATAAACTTGGGCAAAAGAAAATAGCGGCATAATAAAATATTTTGCAAGTGCAAGAATTAAATGTAATATAGTGTAAAATTCTGGTATGAATTCAAGATGGCGGAACCAAATGATAGCAGATAAAAATGTTTAAAAAATCAAGGAAATTTTTTTGATTCAATTGATTTTAAATTTTGCACAAACGTTAGTTGTGAAAAGCTGGTAAAATTTTGGTACCAATTCAACATGACGGAACAAAATGGCGATCTTTTAATATTTGTAAAAATCAAGTGTGGCACAGGTAGAGACTGAGAAAATATTGGTAAGAATCCAATATCCAACAAAACGGTGCCCAATATAAAGGTTTGAAAATATAGTATACGGGGTGCTAGGGGTTTGACTACATATATTTTAACATAGGGTAGTATGAACGATTTTAAACAGAATATTCTTATAAACCATAGGTAAATTCGAAAGGGTTTTCGAGATATTTAATTTTGGAGAAGGTTTCAACTAATTCCAAGACAACATGGCAACATTGCTATTTGCTTGGACATCAATGTGATGACAATCTCGTCACCTTTGTTTTGTCAACAAAGAGTATAAAAAAACATGTAGATTTGAAAACGATTCAATTATTTTATTTTGATTATTTTTTTTTGGAATGTAAGACCAATATTTTAATAAACTTTGGTTTGTTAGTATAATCTCGTACGTGTATAAAAAATAGTAAAAACCTGTTATTAAAAACTTTTTAGATTTTTTATTTTGTATAGTTTTTAACACCTTCAGTTTAATTGAATTTCAAAAAAATTAATAAAGATATAGATTTATAAACATATTAATTTATAGCATTAAGTAGGTAATTCACACACTAAAAAGTATTTTAAAGACTTAAAGTAAATGTTAAAAATGACTACCGCCACTGTTTAAACACGCACAAATACGGCGAACACTATTTTTCTTCAACAAATTCAAGAACGTTAGGTCTTTGTATAATTTGTTCTGCTGCAGTAAAATACGGTTTCTAGGTTATCTTCATTTTCAATTTCAACTCTATTATACACTAATATTTTCATGTGGCCCCAAAAATAAAAAACAAGGGCGTTTAGGTCTGGTGACCTCGAAGATCATTTTCTAGGTTCTGGGGGCATTTTTGACCTATCCATATCAAACGTATTATTATCAATATGTTGTAACATGTTTAATGAATGGGCAGGAGCTCCATCATGAAGAAACCAGGCACTAGCTTGCTGAGCTAAAGGAATATCTTCTAAAAAATAGGCAAGTCATTAGTTAAAAATTGGAGGTATGCATCTCCTGTTAAACGCCTCGGTAGCTCAAAAAGTCCGATTAACCGATTGGGGATCATGCCAGCCCAAATATTTATTGAAAACTGGTACTGAAATCGGCTTTGTTGAATCATGTGTGGATTTTCTTGAGCCCAGGTATGAATATTATGATAATTTAAAAATCCATTTCTCGTAAAACAACATTCATCGGTTGTCAGTATGTTTAAAGTAAAATTTTCGTGTTCTTGGTTTTTTTCGAGAAACCCCGGCAAAATTCTTCTTCAGGGTAAGTCCTCTAAAGTCAAAGCTTACTCGTGGTACATGATAAGGGTACAGAAGGTTTTCATGAAAGGTACGATAAATGGTCCAATTAGAAAAATCCAACTTGTCGCGAGATTTCCCGAGTGCTCAAACCAAGGTTTGCCTCCACTAGAGCTAAAATATGTGTAAGTTGGTGGTCTTGTTTCTAACTGCTCCATTAGCGTATTGACAAAAATTTTGAAGTGACTGAGAATAAATCTCTGACAGGACTAGTTGCCGAAGAAATTTCCAGACAAACAACTTTTATAAATGCAGTTACTAAAAAAAATTAATGATAATATTAACAGGGCCGCGCCAACCCCAGATATGATAAATGACATGGCCGCATGGTCCAGCAAATTTTCCCGTATTTCTTAAACATCTGAGTCAGCAACATTGTAATATAAAATTTACAATTAACATTGATTGAATCAGAAGGCAATTCCATTTCTAGATGTTTATGTACTAAGGAAAGGGGTTGGTTCCTTGGGACACTCTGTATATAGAAAACCAAGGTATACGAACAGATACCTAAATGCAATTTCACATCATCATCCGGAAAAGAAAGCAAAGAGTTATTAACTCTTTGGTTTACAGAGCCTCTCGATTTGTGGTCAAAATTCTTAACAATCGGCAACAGAGGAACTGACTCAAGCTTTAAGAGGGTTAGTTAGAAATATAATAATCCTACTCCACGAAATAAAATTAATAAGGAGTTGTCGATACTAAGTGTGATTTTCCATATTTACCCGGAACCACAGAAAAGACAGCTTCGCCGGTCCAACATACGAACAATCAAAAATGAACAAAATTGATAATGTTTGCGATCACCAAAGGACATTTATTGGAGAAACTGGACGATCCATATCGACTAGATTTAAGGAACGTGAACGATGTATTAGAAAGAAACAAATTGTACAATCTGATGTTTCTGAACACCAAAAGTCCACTGGACATGTCATAAATGTAAAAGAAACCAAAGTTCTTGCATCGGTCTCGGGATTCTATAATCGGAAAATTAGAGAATCTATTGATGTTCATAACTTTAATAAAGATAAGGGCTTCAGTCTACATCATACGTGGAAACCGACCGTTACGCTGCGTCACGGTTCGGTGAACAAAGGTCAACTATAAATAGCCGGCCTAAGTCTTGAACTATTTGTAATTTAAAGTATTTATTTTACATTTAATGTGCTTATATATCAGAGTTTTAGCGATAGTGGCGAGGGAACGAAACGTGATCTGCATTTACTGACGTGTTTAGTAGGAGCTGCACGTTTATATCAAGTATATGTTCGAATTATGTATAATTGCTATGAATCTTCATCAGATGAGGAGAAAGGCCTTTTGTTATTAGCAAATTATTATATTTGTCAACGTTTTTATTCGGGAAACGCACTTTCCCAATTATTTTAAAACACTTTTTTCGAACTATCTATACAACTCCGAACATAATAACGAATTTAACACCTGTCTAAGAGCAACCTAATGCTCACACTCCAAAGGAATTAACAATATTCTAAGTAAAACGAAAAACACTTGTGTAAAATTTCCACTGAATTTCTTTTACAAAACATAATACACAAGGCAATTGTTTCGCCAACACTGTGGATTCAGCAGATGTTAGATGTAAACTAAAATAAAATAAGGATCATTTTTAGATTATATCAATAACCTACACAAAAATATACATTTTACTGTTGAATTAGAAATAATAGAGAAATTAATTTCTTGGACTTAACAATAACTGTTAGAAATAATAAACACGAGTTTAAATCTTCTACAAACCTTCTCATACCTATATTACAATACACAATACATCTAATCACCCTTTTACGCACAAAATATCAGCATTTAATAGTTTTGTTCATAGATTGATTAACATATTCTAAGTAATGAAAGTTATATTAAAGAATTAAATATAATAAAACAAATAGCTGTTAATAACGGTTATCATGAAAATCTTATAGACAAAATAGTAGAAAAGACACAACATAAAAAGGCATTACAGTTAATTTATCCTACTAACAGTTTCAAAGAAAATAATAATTTCCATACTTTCACTTATACAGGAAAAATAACATTAACTATTACTAAGTTTTTTAAAAACAAAGGTGCAAAAATTTCTTTTAGAACTAACAACAGCCTTAGCAAATACATTAAAAACAATAAGAGTAAAACCAAAAAACACAATAAATCAGGTGTTTACAAATTAAATTGTGGAACTTGTCCAAAATTTATATTGGACAAACAGGTAGAACATTTCAAAAAAGGATAAGTGAACATAAATTCAGTTACAGAAAGCATAAAGATAATTCCAATTACTCCAAACATTTAATTCAAGAAAACCATACTTTTTGATGAGAACACGAAATTTTACATGTAGAACGAAAAGTAAAAAACTTAATTTAAAAGAAAGTTTGAAAATAATCAAATATAAAAATAACAACATATTATTAAACGATCAATTGGACCTGAACGGTTCCCCATTGTTAAACCTTTATTAGTTTATTAAGGGTAAATTCGAAACATTTGAACTGTATAAGATCCGCAATTGTAAAAACGCATTCAGGTATTTAAAATCTATAATTTGTGGTACACTTTTATTTTATTTTAGTTTACATCTAACATCTGATGAAGCCACAGTGTTGGCGAAACAATTGTCATTATTTTCGTAAAATAAATTAAGTGGAAATTTTACGCAAGTGTTTTTCGTTTACTTTGTTATGCAATTTCATCAAGTAACGGCTGATTCTGTTCAACAAATATTCTATGTAGTGAATATTCAGTCAATCCAATTTCATTAACTTGATATATTATAATTCTTAATAAATGGCGAAATGCGGCAAAACCATAAAGGGATAACCAATTTTTGTTTATAGTTAAAACATCGGACAACCAGGCGAACTTACTTACGCTTTGCCAACTATTTTCGTGTTTTCTTACTCTATTTTTCATATCTATGTTTGTTCTTGTTTTCCTTTTGGAATGCCATATTCTCTCAGATAAGAACTTTTTGTTTTCTCCCGATTGACCAATAAGGAGGATTAACTGTTAACTCGTGAGGTCATTTCATCCATCTCGAATTTCATATAAAAATTTTTACCTCAGAACTCGAAACATTCAAGTTCACCTAGGCTAAAGTACAGGTTAAGTCGCTATATCCTTCTTTTAGCGGATTATTACATATCAATCCTTTATTCCGAGACTGGAAATATCTGTTTTTGTTTGTGTCAGCAATAAATTCATTGTGCGACGTTTTGTTCATCGGCTTAATACATGTGAAAGGTGTATTGAAGGATATCTCTATGCCATAAGTGGAGGCTACTATATAGGTTAGCCAAAAAGGTATGTTCTGTTCGGTCTCCACTGTTGGCATTTGGTTTAAAAACAAGAGGCATTGGGGGCAATGTAGGGATATTGTAGGGCATTGCGAGGAATTTCTAAGGCAATTGTGGAGATTAATTTCAAGGTATCGTCAAAGAGAGACGTAAAACATATTCCTTTATATATCTATATTGCCACACTATGCGTTTGTAGATATCTTGAACATGCGTTTGTAGATATCTTGAAAATATGTTTCCCATAACTAGTGTGCAGCCCAATAACGATAGTTGTTGACGCTGTACCATGTCGTTGTTGGGAAAACAACCTCAACCGCAAAATGTTATTTAAAATTTCTTTTTGTCGCCGCACTTCTAGCTCGGCCATAAATTCAGTACATCTACCATAATGTTCTAGAACTAGTTCTTGATGAAAGTGAAGAACGTTCTCTCGTTCTTTGTATAGAAATTTAAGAACTTAGAAGAACTCTTCCTAGGGCAGCATTCGTATTCGGCATTCGTATTTTCCTCATTTGTCGCGGTTTTTGGTTTAAAACCTTCTACTTTAACAAAAGACCCACTTGGAGCTAAACTGGGTACTAAGTGTGTAAGAAATATAGCACTTGGCTGGATTAAGATATCCTTTACTATTTCTTTGTCAGTCATAAATTCTATCTAATTTTTCAACATTTGTGTCAACTGATTTCCTTTCCATTTTAAAGAAGTTAAATCTACAGAACGATGTTTAAATTATATTATTGACGGTTGTTTCTATAGTAACGAATTTTGTTATAATTCTTAGTAATGGTCAACTATATCTACAATACGCTTTCAAAAGCAAAACCTAGCTGGAAAAAATAATTCTAATAACTTTTGAAACCTGAAGTAATATCAAGTGAATAATAGGTTAATTATAAATCTTTATATTGGTATCTTATTCTGAGAAATTCAATTGTAAATTTTCATTTAACTCAATTATTGAGACACCAGGTATATAAACGTAGTATAATAATAGTTAATAATTGTTGAAGAGTCTTTAAAAGTTTAGCAGTTTCCTAATACCTAAAAAGCGTCTTAGAATCTAGATGGTGAATTTCAGTAACTGATTTTAAATGGGTTTCTTTATATAATAAAGCAGAAATATTTGTATTCAGTACTGAATATAATTGAAACGCACTTAATTAAATTTAGAAACAGGCTTCGAGTTTTACAGTATTTCTCTAGCTGTAGTAAGTGTTCCTACAGCCTCAGACAGTCATTCTGGGATTCAATGACTCAGCAACAGTTTAGTCATGTGAATTACAGCTAGCGAATTTTTAAAATCATTTATTAGGTCATTAATGTATATTACGAAAAATAAAGACCCAAAATGACTGCCATGAGGCATACTGAAGAGGACCTGAATCGGCTCAAACAAACTGTTTATACATACTACCCTTGTATGTATGACCAGACCAGTTTTCTTAGATAATCACAAACACCGATCTCACCAAGCTGTTCTAAAAGAATATTATTACTAATTTCAACAAATGCCTCGCTGAAATCGGTGTATAAGACACCAACCTGGTTTCCATCGTTTATCTATCGGAGAAAAAAAATCAGTAAATTGTACTAGATTAGAGTCGATATACCTCTTGGGAAAAGAAATCCGTGCTGCTCTACGATCTTTTCTTATTTTGTCAAGATCAGCGTGTATTGTCTCTTCATTTTTTTTCACCAAAACTTCACAATTTACTTATTCGTCTATAACGTTTTGGATTTTCTTTGTCACCATCTTTTGTCAATAATAAATGAAGTGTTCTATTTATATGAGGAAACAAAGCTTTATCTAGAGATAAACTGTATATGGATAAAAGCGGGCTCGGGTATTTCATATTTTCATGATCGGTAATGATATCTATAATTTAAGGCTTTTTTTACCTCAATTTGCTATCGACAAATATTGAAAAAGAACAAATAACAACAAGTTTTGTCAGTGACACTATCACATAAGAGAGTTTGGAGAGTAAAAGATGGTTCATGCGTCCGAAAAATTATCACCTGAAGATCTTGTTTCACATGAGCAAAAAAATGTAGAATATGAACGCAAAATATTCAAAACAAAATTAAAAAATATGCGTTTTTGGCTGCAAGTATATAAAACCATATATACGTACTTATACAATTAGTTAACAAATCACATTCTAAATTATTAGTAGGGGAGAGTTCCCTTGAAGTGGACAACCTATGAAACGGACACAGTCGATTTAGGCATATTTGGTTGCATATCCCAATTTCTAATGCATGCTGTACATTGATTGACCTTATAATAGTAGAAGGCGCTAGTATTGGTGCGTTGGTGGTATCGTTTAATCTTATTACAGTCAGTGCGGTATATGTGACTGGAAAAGTAAATATTCACGCAATTTTAAAATTTGTCTAGGGTGGGCATTTTTGAAGATATTTTAAAGATTTTTGTAGTGATCGTCTGGTAACTGGGTCTAGATTAAACAAGGTATGTTGTTCTCATTAATATGTTTAACCCTAAAAATAAAAATGCATTTTTACTTTAAAGTAAACAAATCCATGAATTGGACACCAAAATATGTCATTGAATCGGACGTCCAATTCATGGAAATGAAGTGTCCGATTCAAGGAAATAAAAAAAAATACTCAAAAACTTCCTTTTTTTTTCTTTTAGATTTGACTTATCATGACGAAGCGAATAAGAAAGTCTGACGAAGAAATTCGTGAAGCTGTAGATGCAGTTGTAAATCAAAATTTGTCGATTCGGAGTGTAGCTACAAACTGTGGTATTTCTAAATCTTTATTGGCAGTGCTTGTCAAAAAAGCAAAAAATGCACCTGAATTTGTGATAATTTTTTCGGTAGAACAAGAACAAATGTTAGTTTCTTACCTTAAAACAACATCAAAAATGTGTCATGGCTTAACCACTGTGCAAACAAGAGAGCTTGCATACCAGTTTGCATTGGCGAACAATATATATCTATTCCACCAAAATGGGACGAGAATTCTAAAGCTGGAATTCACTGGCTTCATGGTTTCATGAAACGCAATAAGGATTTGTCGCTCCGCCAGCCAAAATACGTCTCTAAGCAGAGCATCTAGTTTTAATAGATCAAACGTAGGAACCTTTTTTCTAAATTAAAATGCCTGTACAACAAATACAAGTTTTCAACCAACATGATCTGGAACCTGGATTTTTTGAGACCGGTTGTATGACTGTCACAAAATCGCCAAAAGTTGTAGCAGTAAGAGGTTCCAAACAGGTTGGTCAAATTGCATCTTCCGAAAAGGGAACGCTTGTCACCACACTTTTCTTTATAAATTCTGCCGGCGGATCATTGCCACCTGTGTTCGTATTTCCTCGGGTCTATTTTAAAGACATTATGCTTAAGATACACCGACAGGATCTAAAGGGTTTACAAATCCATCTGGGTGGATTACTGAAGACATTTTTGTAGAAGCCCTAAAGCATTTTGTTAACAATGTTAAACCAACGAGTGAAGATAAAGCTCTTATTATTATGGATAACCATATAACCCATGTAAATATACAAGTAATTGATTTTGCAAAGGCAAAATAATATTATCATTTTGACCCTCCTCCCACTGCAGTCACCGGATGCAACCACTTGATGTGGCAGTATATGGCCCTTTTAAGGCAAGGTACAAAGTGGCATTGAATAATTGGCTTGTCTCAAATCCTGGCAAAACCGTTAGTAATTACGAAGTTGCAGGATTTGTTAATGCTGCATATAGTGAATCGTTTTAATACACAACAGCAGAGCTTTTTCTGAAAACGAGGGATATATCATTCAATTCATCAATATTTACTGATGACGACTTTCTGGCATCATCTGTAACCGACAGGCCAAATTCTTCCGACACAGAAAACCAAGAACCAGACATTTATAACAATCAGTGCAATGATTCACCTGAAGTTAAGGGATTGGACATAGTTGCTCAAACCACCACCTGTTCTAATTTGAATGCTGAAAGTAAACCTTCAAATAACTGTAAGCAAACCGCTAGTTCAAACAGTAGCTGTTGGAACCTATCCCCTCAACTAGCTCCGACTTTTCTGGGCCTGCTGTTCTAAGAGTGTGAAAAGTCCAAATAATTTCATTACAAAACAAAGGTCGAGCAGAAATGAATTTGGTTTCACCTGAAGTTATTAGACCCTATCCTAAAGCAATGCCTCGAAATCGGTCCAAGTTAATAGAAAAAAAGGTAAAAGTGCTGTTATAACTGACACTCCTGAAAAAGGAAGAACTAATGAAAGCGTATGAGGAAAAGTCAAAGAAACGAAAAACAAAAAAAGGTTCTAAAAAAGCAAAAGTATCAGCAAAAAAAACAAAAAAAAATATAAAGTTACCAAAAGTTCGAAATGATTACGATTCTGACACTGATATATCCTCGGAAATATCACTACACGATGAGTCTTCGACACCGACTAACCTAGAAGAATTTTATGAAGATATGTTGCAAGAGAATAAAGAAGAATTATCTGATGGAAAAGGTGAAAAAGAAAATTCGGTTTGTCCGGTCTGCCAAGGTGAATATCAACACAGTAAAGAAGAGTGGATCCAGTGCAAACTTTGTATGAAATGGGCTCACAACTCTTGCGGAGTTATGGGAAAGTTACATTCTTTTTGTAATCTTTGTTTTTAGAATTTTCTACTGTATTTCAATCAGTATTTTGTTAAAATATTATAAAAACTATCTAGTCCATTTCATGGAAACAGCCGTCCTTTTCATAGAAACCTGTTCATGAATCGGACACTTGTTAAAAAAAATAAAAAATAAAATTCAAACAACTTGACTTTTTTTCTGGTACTTTTAAGAGTAGAAATATAATGCGTGATGTTCGGACAACTGTTGATTTTTATATTATAATTTAATGATTAATGGTTCAGCTGCTAGGGTCATTTCCATAAAAATGTCCGATTCAAAGGAACTCTCCCCTATGCAATTTTGAATATATGATAAATGTACAAATTCTAATTTTTTATTATTACATTATAAAAATGCAAAATAACCAATACATTTTCCGGGTTTATTATTAGAAACAAGGTAGTATTGTAGTATATGTATGTCACAAATTATTTTTTCAAATTTATAAACTAGGCCCTTAAAATGATGGATGCGATAATAAAATAATTGGACAACAATAAACCTAAAACACACTCTCTTCAACCGTTTATAGTTGGTAACATAAAGAGCCAAAATTGTCAATATTTAGAACTATACATTAGGGTCTCGTTCATTTGAACGGCCACGTATTTCTCTTTATCCCTCCGTCTCTAAAGAGGAACGCGCTTCCATTCCATCTTAAATAATAAATGTTCTTCCGAATAATTCAGCAAGCCTTTTAAACCAATTTACGTAATTTAGATTTCCTTTTACTAAATTTTATCTATCTGAAGACATGTAAATAATTAAAGAAATAAACACGTGCTCGTGAGGAAATGTGGCTGTTCTAGTTTATTTATTATTAAACCAAATTACCGAGTAACAACACCTGAAGGTTCCTCGGCGCCTCTTATTTCTTAGGAGTGTTTCATTTTGCATACTTCGTGCCGGGGGACGAATTCCGGTGTTTCTTTAAGCAACCTCAGTTCCCATTACTGTTTTAATCCAAATTAGGTAAGGTCCCTTGGCTACAGCGTAATCACTAAAGGGATAATAATTCTAGTATATGGATTTCCTTCCATATATGTCTCTGAAGACTCGACATAAATATTAATCTACTAGCTAGCAACATCTTTAAAGATAGTGTATGATTCAACAAGCCGGCAATGATGGTTATAACTTTGGATACTTTGTCCCAGTAATAATTATCACACATGGGAGTAAAATACTGTTTTTTCTACGAAAAAAAAAGTGTCAATTTTGACACGACTAATTGATACTTTTTTTAGGCACTAAATATCGTGCCCTTAATTCTCTGTCTAGTTCACACTACGCGCAGTCTCAATGGCCATGATTTAGTTCCTGTCAGATAGGCTAGGGAGCGCGCGCGAGTTTGGAATGTATGTTTCCCATCGTCTGTCATGCCATTGACATATGTCACTCTCAGTTTAAAAATGTCCAACGTATGTATATATTTTTTTTCTTTCTCTTTTTTTTCTAGGGTATAGGTTTGATTAATGAAACTTACTTTTCTGCAACTAGCTCGACGTTTAGAACAAAATAATGAAATTAATTTTCTTGATTTAACATTGATTAGGGACAAAAATAACATTCAAACAAAATGGTGCACAAGAAACCTGGTCAGGTCGATACTTAAATTTTAACTCCTACCACCCAAACAGCCAAAAAAACAGCGTTATAATTGGGCTTACTGATCGAGCTATTGCTCTCACTTCTCCAGAATTTAGACCAGATATTCTAAAAAAAGTTCAAGACATCCTAGAAAATAACCATTTTCCTATAAAAAAAATTAAACGAATTTTTAAACATCGAATATATAAATTCTATAATAGCCAGAAACAGAATAACAAAGACAGCATCACAAACATTACTAAATACATATCAATGCCATACACAGGTGGTTTGTCAGAAAAATTAAAATACAGTTTATCCAAATATGACATAATTATGTCATAAACCACATAATTACTTAACAAATTTATACACTTCTCTAAAAAGTGAAATTCCAAAAATGGATTGGATAAATTGTCCTAAAAAGTATGTAGGTATGACCGCACAATATTTCAAAATAGGTTAAACGGCCATAAATATACAAAGAACGCCTCCACGGCCTTAGATAAACACGAAAAAAGTGAAAAACATGAATTTAACTTTTTCGAAACAAAAATTTTAAGTCAAGACAGCAATTATCATAAATTGGCAATTAAAGAAATGATTTATATAAAGAAAGAGCAGAATGCAGTAAATGACAAAAAGGACATACAAAATCGAAGTCAAATTTATCACAACCTAACTAAATTTAATAATAAAAAAATAACCTAAAATGATATAAATGATTTTCAAAACACTAAAATTCAATTTAAATAACACCTGTAAATAAACAATTATATGTTTTCAGCCATCCACTGTATACCAAAATACATAGGTTTTTAATAAAATAAAAAAAAATCAAGGTAATGGTTTTTATAATTACGGAATTTATATAGATCTCACCCATCGGTTAAAACATTCAGAACATCAAAATTATGACTCTAAATAATATTGTCGTTTCCAAGGTAAGGTATATAAAATTTATTTTAATATTTTACGCTATAGTTGTTTTATTAAAGTTGTAACTACAAAAATATTATAATTAATTAATTGTTAAATAGTTAAGTATTATGAATGTTTGTTTTGTTAAGCAGTATATGTATAGTAAATATTTGCGTATGCTTCTTGAAAAGTACTAAATCATGTATTATGCATATTTTTTTAGATATGCAATTAAATGCTCTTGAAAATGTTCCAAACAAGAAGCGAAACGTCGAGCTAGTTGAAGCTAGTGAAGTGAGTGAATATATATATATAAATATATATATAATATATATATTGTGTGATGTATTTTTTTAATCCTAAATACCATTTTCCTAATATCCTGAACTTACCTGTATTATTAGTAAACACAGGGGGGTCCCCAAAATATTGCAAACTTTCACATAACTACTAAATATCTATAGTATACACACTAAGCTTGTTTAAATTTTGTATTACATATTTTCATATGTAATTACGTCTCTGTTCCCATTTCTTATCTGGGTATTCGAAGGACTGGCCTCCTTTAAAATAAACTCCTGGATCCGCTAGTGTTAATATTTATCTTGACATTTTAACTTATCCTTATATTATTCAGCTTAACTTTCTTGTTTTCAAGATGTCAAAATGATTTAAAAACAAATTGTATGGCTAGCAACAAGTTTTTTGTAATAGAAAAATATAAAACATATCATTTGTCAAACACGTAAATATAACTTGCATTTTTTAAATGAGATACCTTGTAAATATTATTTACTTACTTACTTATTATTTATTCCAGTAATTCCGAATTTGAATTGGTTTGATACCCTTATGTTAAAAAAATGAGAAAATAAAGAAAATCTGCGCCATAAGACTAATGGTGTGACTAAGAATCTCTTTCCATTTTCTCGTTTATTTTGTTTGAGGTTTAACTGTTTTATTCTTGTTGATACAGTTTCATAAAATATATATTAACGCTCATTTTTGGAAGACTTATAATATAGAGAGTGCCTATGAAAAAATTATTTATTTACAAAAATTAATATATTAAAAAAAAATCTGCACAAATTATAAAAATTAGAGCACAACTCTGTTTTGATTTTGGTTGCAAGTTGCAATATAGTGTATGTTCAGTAATTTTAATTTAAAATTTGATTGAAATGTATTAATTGAACTAACTTTTTGATATAATCTCCCTATATTCTAAAACAAAAAATATATGCTAACATTAGTAATTCTAGTAAATATATGTTCTAAAAAAATGCATAAACAAATTGAGAAAAATATTTCAAATGGAAACTATCCCTATATATTTGTTCAAATATCCGAATAAATCTTCAGAACTAGGTATAGGAAGAATTGAAGGTCAAGAATATTTTTAATTAGGATGTGGAAATCTGCAAATGTCATAATTTTAAGTTCGATTAGTTTTTGAGATTTTTTAAATATGCGCGCCAACAATTGTAAATATGCGCCTCTTAACCAATAGAATAACTAAAGTTCTATAGATGGCGGCTCTATATAGACCGATTTGACATTATGACAGTGTCCTCTCTTCTTTTTTAAATGTATATAATTTATCTATGGCCCAGACTCCAAAATAGATGACACACGGTTTTGAACGAAAACGGCCGAATACTTTTCTTGGTGTGCCAATCCATTAAACTTTTGTAAACCATTTCGTTTTTTTTTATTTACTTCATCATCGTTTAAATTGTTACTTAAATCCATTATTGCACAAAAAAAATCATTTTAAGAGAATGAAAATCAAAAACAAAACCATGTAACCAATGTCGAATTTTAAATTTTGACAGATACAATGACATACATTAAACAAAAACTATAATGATGGCGTCGCGTTCAAATGACGGTCATGACACACTCAATATTTTCTATTTAAAGGCGGCTTGGTGTCCCGATTCTAGAACTACGCATTTTAGAAAGTACTAGCTTCGACTATGGAACTACCTGGCTTCAGCTCTCTTATTAACTGATAAAATATGAATATATTGCGATTAATAGCAATCAGCTCTTTTTAGGAAAGCTAGGGAATGTCCCCGTTATTTCTCATCTTCTTGCATTCAGAAAAACCGTCCTTTGTATTGTAAAATCGAGTTGCTAGTGATAATCTGACGACTGTGATTGGTCAATATAAACATCAGTAATATTTTGGGGTAACGTGATTGGTTATATCCCTGAGTAATTAGCCGCCATTACTCATTAGAAGGAGTAATATGTCCTGTTATTTGAACGAAATATATTGATGTATGCATGTATGCATTATTTCTTAGTGGAAGTAAAATGTTTTACATACTTATAATTATAGAAATACTTTTAGTTTATAATTATTCAACAATTATAAGAATTATGTTTTTGTTATCTTTCCAGCTTATTAACTAGTAACGATCTAAATCTAGTAGGCGGAGAGACGACCACAGGAAAATAGTGTTTTAAGATATACCATAGACAGATGATACTCCGTATAGACGATTCATCCATTGTTAAATAAAACACCCCCTAAATGGATTCGAACTTGGCATCGTACTCCCTATAGTAGGGATCCACCAAGAGATTTCCGCGTAGCCCTGTACAATTTCACAGCCCTTATTACCAGTATATGTAGCAGTCTCGACTCTCCGATTGAATTATGTATACACATGTTTCTATAGATGTAACTTTTACTCTCAATTTCTACAATTAGACGACATAAAAAAAATTTGCAGAATATGACTTAGAATTCCCACAACGCTCACGTATCATTAATGCAAATATATGGACCGATATTTGATAAAAGCTTGTTGAAACCGAATTAGAAACACAGTGCATCAAGATAATTTTCTATCCAAAAGTTTAGTGGACATAGTTAAAACCATGATGAACGCGAAACTAACGGAATCCTCCCTAATTGATAAAAATTATTTTGTTTATTTTTTTCAATTCTCGCAACCAGCGCCTCTGTACACAGGATTTTTTTTGCCTAAAACGCATAAAGAAGTCACTGCGTAACACGATGATGCAAACTCGACTTTCTTCGTTATCACTTGTATCTATACAAAAAAAATTGTTATTACTAGTTTACTCGAAATAATAACAATAGAAGAATTATTCTCTTGTATCTACCTAACAAAAATATTATTATTCTTAAAAATATAATTCGAGTTAAATATTTGTTTACTTTTTGATCGGAAACGTTTTTTCTTTTCTACTTTTTGTTACTTTCCATCTAGCCTACCCATTATTATTCCACCCATCCCGCCACTGGTCGTTGTGCAAATTTTCTTTTCTTAAAAGGAATTTTTTCTCACCAAATTTTTATTGATCAATATCCTGCCACACATCATTATTTAGATTTTATCCTCCAAAGTAACTGTCAGAGAAGTCACTCGCATTTCCAATCTCCTTGCGCATACATTTACGAGAGTTCATTTTTACGTTCCGGTGAGCACCCTCCTTATATCTAAGACTACCCCAACTTTTTGATAAGCTGTTGTCAATCATCACCCAGGGAACATTTTTATCTAACAGCGAGCATGGTAATTTAAAATGGAACCGTTGGTCGGGCGCATTTTAGATTCTAATTTTATTATAATGTGAAAGATCAGAGACGAATTATACGGGATAAAACGTGTAATAACATTTATGATATCCATTTTTTTTTCTTCACAGCAAATGTGTAATAGAATACGGAAGGTTCACACAAAATAGAATTGATGTATTTTTTTGAACGAGCTAATTAAAAAAGAAGCTTTTTGCCAAAAATTATAATGTATTTTTGCTGTTCTACACATATCTTTTCCTGCCAAGAATTTTCGATAAAGATTTGTGAAAGCGCATTTTTATTGATTTCGGTATCTACAGACGCATGATGGTGATAATGCATGCTTTGCCGAAATATCTATGGGTCTGCAGCCGGAAATTCCCGGAACCCCAATAGGTGGCGCTAGGTCTTACATTTAGCTTGTACTATTTCAGCTTGATTGAGGTTTCGTTTTCAACTTTGTTATATCGAGCAATCTATTAATTCATTTAAAGTTGAAGTTCTTCCCGGAGCCCCAATAGGTGGCCCTAGGTGTTACATTTAGCTTGCATTGTTTCAGCTTGATTGATGTTTCATTTTCAACTTTGTTATATGGGGCAATCTGTTAATTCGTTTAAGGTTGAATTTCTTTCTAGGTAGAAGCTAGGGTTGCCGATCTTTCTAAAAAGAATCGATTTTCGAGATCGATCTAGATCGAAACTAAAATAATCGATTTTCGATTAGATCGGTTGCAAAAGAATCGATTCTCAAAAAATCGATCTTTTGCTTTTTATGAGGTTTTGGGACTTAATAAAACTAAATTACTAGACTTTTTTTATTACTATTATTTACTTACATAGTAATTGGTATACAAGTTTTAAAATAGAATATTTTTGATTACATAATCAGTTGCAAATCTTAGTGAGAGTTCTAAATAGAATTGTACTTTTTTTAAGTTAAAGCTTAACGTTATGTTTTATGTTTGAAAAGGCAATCTGCACAGAACGTGATACATGATAAACAAAGTAAAACCAAAGACATTTAAGGCAAAAAATATAATAACTAAGCTTAACACTTTAGCATAGGTAAGACTGACAAAACTTATCCTTTAAGTAATAAAATAAAAATACATTTGTTTTTTGTATAATTAGAGAGAAAAAATATTTAATTGTACAAGGTTTTCATTTATATTGTGGCGCTCACCTAGAGGGTTAATAATAAGACAGAAAAAAAGTCTTAAATATAATATAAGATTTTTTCATATTATCTTATTTATAATCAGATAAACAAGAGCTTATTAATGACCATAAATGGGATAGGGAGTTCTGTTTAAAAATTGGGAAATTGATTTCGTTTTCTATTTTTACCAAAGTCCGGAAGTTATTCTATCTCTTCGAATTATTACTCTTGCTGGGTCGTCAAAATGAAAATGGAAAGAATATAAGCTCCAATTTGAAAAATCTAGAGTTGTTTGTATTTAAATTTGGTAAAATGAAAAACGATTCTCGTAAAAAAAATAGATTTTAGATTAAATATCTTACCGAAGAATCGATTCAAAAATCGATTTTTTTAAACTCAAAAATCGATCTTAAACAAGATCGATTCAAGATCGACATCCCTCGTAGAAGCCTGCCAGATGTATAGATTCTAGGAGACCCCAGCAATTTTTACTCTTTACTCCCCCGTATATACTAGCCTAACAATGTGGCACACATTTATCATCTACTGGGAGTCATGCGCTGCTATCTGCTGTCATATGACGCAACCCGTATACTCGTTCTAGGCAGACTACGTTCGATGGAGAGCAGCACATTAACTATGTTATCATGGAAACGAGATATGCAAACTAGTAACACGCATGACATTATTATGACATTTTTGAATTTGAGTTATTCAAATTTATGGAATTAATTTAAGTATATTTTTTGTTTCAGTGTGTTCCAGATTGATGTTTCCAGCATATTTGTATGTAGTATGTTTACTATTGCAAAAATATGCAGGTGATTTCATTTAAAAAAGTTTATGCCAAAATAAAAACTACAATCTGCTTGTAACTTGTAAGATTCGAAAATTTAGCTTTTTTATAATTAAATTCCATATTTCAATTATATGTTCAGTTTAGTTTTAGAGAAACTGAAACAAAAACCACTTTCTTAATAAAATGTCTGTAGTTTCTTGTTAATAAAACCAAAATACATACATCTTTATCATGAGCATAGCTCGGAAAAATGATCACTAATATACCCGCATTAATAATGTAATATAATCAAATGACAAAAAATTGGGAAAGTCAAGCAAGTTTTCCGTTTTCTCGAATACTAAGGCTAACAAGTCAAAAATATTGTTGTATTTGTATGTAACTTCATAAATAAATATATTTTGTTCCAAGGTCGCATACACATTTTACAACATTACAACTTATCGACCTGCTAAGTATTAGAAAAAAATACGTACACACAAACTGCGAGCATCAAAAGACTACAAACCCTAGAAAGAGCCAAATGTGGGACCGAATCTGTATATTAAGTTACCTATCTATATCATAGCAAACTGACCAATGTTTGTTTTATCTACGTTGGTAGTAATATTTTACCGACTATAAACAAAGCTCATCTCGTTTTCAGTACGAGGTTTTCAAGTGCGGTGGTAGCATTGTAAAGGCAGTGGGTTCCAAACCCAATTCGGGCGGTGACTTTTTTAGCTTTTTTTTAACAACATGTATAATTAAGTATATAGTCGTGCTTTAAACATCGGCTTGCTTTTTGTTTAGACCTGGATAGACCTTTCTAGCCTCATATCGTATAATTATCTGTGCGAGCAGGAATGAGGAGCAAAAGTTGGACGGTCTTTCTAGATTCTTGTAGTCTGATGAGGATAAAGACTCAGAAAAAAATTCAGTTTGTACAGTACATTTTGAAAAAAGGTTGCGGCAGCACTGGTACCCTGTGACGAAAGCAATTCTTATCGAAGGCCGTTTTGCATCTGCATATATATATATATATATATATATATATATATATATATATATATATATATATATATATTTCCAGAAAACGGAAAAACGATCATAATATTGTTAGCAAGGAAAATATAATTGATCCTAAGTGTCATTTTTGAGGTACCCATGTATAACGAAAATGCGTTCAGACGTTACAAAGATTTACACCCTGACGACATAAATTCGATTGACATACTTCGAGGCGTTCAAATATATACAGTAACAGTTAATATAAACGCTGTCCAATGCCTTGGCTAAGTCAATATAATATATGGTATTTAGGTACATGGGCGCTTTGCTTAATTAAAGTGACCAGACAGTAGGTTGGAACGATTAATATTATAAGATAAATAGTTAAAAGTGTAAGTGACATTTTTTCTTTACCAAAACCCTTAAGACGCCAAGTAGCAAAACTCGTTTAGTAACGCTCTTTTTATTAATTCGCTAAAAAGAAAAGTCTCTGAAGCATGACCCTTTAGAAATCTAATTAGGACAAAAACTCTCACTTAATAAAGTCAAAGGTAATATGAAGCTCTGCGGCACATATAAAACAAGCGTATATGCCACAAGTAGCTGCTTTTTTACTACAAACTCTCGGCAAATTAGATACTGGGTTTTCAGGTTTTTCATCTTCAGAGTTTGGCCAAGCAGAAATATTAAAAGAAGCGTCAAGGTAGGTTTGAGTTCGAGAATGTTTTTTGAAATATCGATCGTGTATTTAGCTGGCAGTATGGGATAAAAAGATATTAAAATTTTATGATTTAAAAATGGAAATTATAATTTTGGGCTTGTTCTATCGAAAAAAGGTGTAAAAATCTGTCGCTGTTATTACCATATGGAATTAAAAAAATAATAATTTATTTTTAGTGGTTTAATCTTTTGATACTAAAGTAGCATCATCAGTGTGGGTTAATTGTACCTCGAGTAACTTATAATATTCACAGTTATACAAAATGCTTTCCTTCTTTGGGAGAGCTAGGAGTTATTTCAAGTGAAAGACGCCCCCGTTTTGTACCTAAATCACTCGTAGGTAGCGTTGATCTACTTTAAACTTTTAACCTCAAAGGACATTGTTAGTTGAAAATTATTTGTGCCTTGCTACTAAGCCTCACCCACGATTGATTGGAAAATTCATCAGAAGTATTTTTATCGGCAGAACTGATTGTAACTTGTGTTTAGGAGCAAACGAAAGGCAGTTTTTATCAATACTAAGGAACAGTAAAATTTATTTTTGTTGAACAATTAATTGGTTCAAGAAGTTAAATTGCCTTCTGTATGTTCAAATAACTGTTCAAGTTTATACTAGAATTTTTAATTTAACTTATTATTAATGGAGTGCACGAAGAAGGTTTATAAATTTCATGGTCAAGGTGCAATTTCTTACTTTAGCAATAGATATTTGTCGGTTAAAAAAAAACAAACTTGTTTTATTTCCGTAAGCAAACTGACCAAACAAAATAGCTGAAATTAATACAAGAACCAAGTGAAATAAACCTATAAAATACAGTTCATTTTAGCGCCCGTTGACTATCTGCATTGAAATAATGCTCATCTAGTGGTCTTCGGTTAATTAATTAATATTTTGAAGAAAAGTTAGCATTTGTTGTACCCTCTGACGAGACAGAACTTCTCAGGAAGGTTTGGCCATATCAACTTGAAAAAAATCTTGACAAATATCAGAATAAACCCAAATTCCAGCAAAATGTAAGTCTGAAGACAAACTTTTAATAAGCTAGGGAGCCAGGTCACATATCTGTAATAACCCTACATACAAGGTGCACCAAACTCGATGGCACGTTACCCATAAATAGAAAACTATACGTACTTCTTGTTTTAAATTTGGCAGTTATATAACCTCAAATAAATCAGCGGAGCAAAATATTTTGACATTTGTTCTGACCGGAAGTGAGGTCACCTTCCTTATTTTAAATGAAATTCTCTGTATACTATAGTCATTTCCAATTATATGCTTTATTTAAAATATTTTTTTCATTATCCTGGATTAAAAAACGGCATATACCTACATCGTTTTAATTAAAGTGCAATAATATAAAAACTTATGTATTTATCAATATTTTTTTAACTTTAATTTGTACAGGGTGTCCTAAAAACATTATTATTTTTTTGGAAATTTTCACTTTATGACAACTTTTATTTACTAAATGAAACACCCCCATATATTTCTAGTTAAATGTGTTATTTAGAGAAGGTTTATTTAAAAAAATATCCTATCTGTAACAGCTTTCTAATTATTAAATTTCGAAACGGGATCTTATGAAAGATGCTTAAAATTTGAAAATATTTCTGGTAGGCCATGATCGAGGCCCTGACAGCCAACATAATATTAGCCAAACTGTTAGTGCGTTATATATATATATATATATATATATATATATATATATATATATATATATATATATATATATATATATATATATATATATATATATATATATATATATATATATATATATATATATATATATATATATATATATATATATATATATATATATATATATATATATATATATATATATATATATATATATATATATATATATAATTCGTTTCTGGACTCTTAAAAGTACTCATTTATTGCAAATTCTTGTCACTAAAACTACTTATGTAAAATACCTATTAAAGCCTCAAAAGCAGTAGAATTAATTTGTTTGACTGACCAAATATCAATTTAAAAAATCGTGTTTTCTGGATATTTGAGTAATTCTATATAGTGACTTTAGTGACAATTAATACATTGATTTCTCTCTACATTGTTCTTCATACTTTCTGCCACTGAAGGAATTATTTATTATAAAGATTTCATTTCCCACAAAACAGAGTTCTTTGTCTCGAACTGAACCCGAGCCTATTGATTATTTGTTTGTCATTTATATCAAATACCTCAAACTTTCAGAGAAGTTCGCCTGACAAAGAACGACACACCGCACATATTATATACGTGCGCCAAAAAGAAGTTATAAAAACTTTTCACTCGAGATTGTTTCCTCGCGTGATCTATGAAACTTTTACAGCATCTAAGTAAAAAACTCCGCGTTCACTGTATAAATTTAAAACGATGAAGAAAGCTTTTTGCCAATTCACTTATTCGTTTTCCGCGTAAGATGCCGAATCGGTTTTGCTAATGTAGATAAGAAAATTGGAATCATTGAATCCATTTATGTAGGTCTTTTTAATAAAAGGAAAATCGAAACTAGGGCGTATCGTGGAAAACTTTTATTGCTATTGGGGTATTAAAATTGGCAAGCTATTGTTTTTTTTTTGCTTAGATATTTTGGAATTTACATTTGAAAATTGTCAGGGCTGAATACTTGTTGTTTTTATTTGTTTTGTGTAGTCCGCCCAAGATATCTGCGATCAACAAATAAATGCTAATAATTTTGATACACGATGAGCAACTAACTGCTATAATAATTGGTTAGCATCTTGTAATTATGATGATCACTGTTGCAATGTTTTTGTTAGTATTTTCATTAATAAACTTAATTTTAAAAATAATAATACAATAAAAAAAAATAAAACATTGGTTTAATTAAGTAATTTGAACAATTTCTATACAAAAATTCGTGAATGCATTACAATTTTTCACAAAATAATACAAATTAGAATTGATTGTCAAGTCTCACTACCGCACTTTTAACACATTTTGTTTGAAATTCCGATACATTTTATGCACGTGATTGTTGTTGTGAGTTAATATATGTGTATTTTGAAAGATTTGTTTATTTCTAGTATATATTTATTAAATTAGAATTGTTTTTTTTTAAATTACGCATATGAATAATTCTCTAACTCAGCCATGTCAAACTCAAAGTCACTGGTGGGCCAAAAGCATGAAGACCATCGACTAGGTGAACCGCAAAACCTTATCTTAAAGAAGACAAACTACTGAAAATCTTGAGAAAAAGTACTATTATAGGGCAAGTCTGTTTATTAAATTTCCAGTAAAAAGGACATTACAAAAAACTACAAACATTGCCAGATATTTGACATCTTTTGTCTTTAATTAAGTTGTCTATTTGTGGCGCAAATTGATCGGCGAAAATAACTTTTAAAACTGCGTCCAAGTGTGCGTCCGTCAATCGCGATCTTGTGGGAGATTCGTTTCCTTTCAACAAAGAAAATAGTTGTTCACACTTATAGGTACTTCCAAACATTGACAGGATTTTACATGCATATTTTCTCATTTCTTGGTATTGAACATGCAAGTACTTATAAAATTCGAATGTACCAACACACAAATTTTTGTTTTAAATGGATCTGACACTGAATCTCAATTACTTCTATTTGCAAGTGAGGGGGAACTTTATCAATATCGATAGTGAAAAGACCAGTAAATATAGAAAAATTGTTTTCTTGGGTCTTAAAATCCTGAAAACGCTTCTCAAATTCTGCCAGAAGGCTTCTTATTTTCTCTGAATATATTTTGTATGATATTGGGACACTTGTGCTTTCTTGATATGTCTTAAAAGTCAGAAAATGTGACACATTATCCTCTGCTAACTGTTTTTCCCACAAAATCATCTTACACTTGAAAGCTTTCACATGACCATGCTTATCTGTAATAACTTGACGTGGTCCTTGCAATTTCGTATTTAAGTTCGAAAGTGTTTTGTGATATCTACCATAAATGAAAGATCTTGTAAAAAAGGTACATCGCATAATAAGCTGACACTGAGTTTGTCACTGCCCGTTTCTCTGATTTTTGTCTGTAATATTTTAACGAAGCCATTTTTTACTCGTTATTGAAGGAGCTCCGTCTGCGGAACACAGTTTTGACAAATCTAAATTGTACTTTTACAGTTTTAAGTCCATAAACAGCATCGAAAATATCCTTGCCAGTTGTTGTATCGTACGGCAATGGTACTAATTCCAGTAATTCTTCATGCACATTGATATCTGTGTCAAACGCACGACGAAAAACAGCGAGAAAATGCAATGAAAGAGTCTGATTTTATTTTTATTTGATCACTTATATTGGCAGCCAACTCAGTAACTCTTTCAGCGACAGTATTCCGGGACAAGGATATATTTTGAAATGCCTTCACGCTTTCGGTACTTACAATTTCCGCGGCCTTTACAAAGCACTCTTTTATAAATTCACCTTCAACAAATGGTTTTGAGTGTTTCGCGATCAACTCCGACAGTACGTAGCTCGGTTGAAGGACAGATTCATTTTCTTGCTTAAACATAAGCTGCTGCTCTTTCCACCGTGATTTTAACTTATTTAACTTTTCGTTTCTGACCATGCCTGTATACTTGTCAAACGTAGTTTTATGAATATCATAGTGTCGTTTTATATTATATAATTTTGGAACACCTACTGTACTATTACAAATCAAACAAGTAATTTTTTCTTTCAATTCACAGCAAGAAAACTCTAATTCCCACATTTCTTGAAAGACACGATGCTCATCTACAAGTTTCCTCTTACTTCCACTTGGTTTTGAAACAGACATGTTAAAAACTGTATCCGAAATAAATTATAATAAGTACTGTTAAGTGTTGTAACAATAAGTGCGCAACTCAACTCGAAATTCTATCACAACTGACTCATAACTGATTAAATACTGAACGGCTGAACTCAATCGAACACGGCTTATATATGGATTGTGATTTCTGGAGTTCTTTCCAGAATATTCAGATAGCGTCATCTGTGTTATGTGCGATATAATTTCATGGAACAAGCCAGATAACGTTTGGCTTTAGGTTTTAGGTTGAGTATGTGCAGTTCATCCTCCTAAACATAGACGGCACTATGTATAATTGTACATTTTATTATACCAATCGTTGTTGCAACGGCGCGCGCTTTCAGAAACGATTGTCAAAATTAAAACCAAAATATTTAGGGTCAGTTTCACATTAAGTAGGCAACCAGTTCTACACATATTTTGTGGAAAAGGAATTGGGTATTTATGTGGTTTTATTACAATAAAACAAGTTTTTTTTAACAAAAACCGATACTGTTAAATGTATATGTCCCGTTAGCGTTAGGTTAGTCCAGGTTCGTCGATAAAACCTTCATTAAAGCCATAAAATCACATGCTAAAATCATATCTGAAAAATGCGCGCACTCTAAAGTGGCGTCATTGACGAAAGCGATTTAGGGTCCTGTGATTCACACCGAGTTAGGTTAGCACCAGGTTTGTTAATAAAACTATCGTTAAACCGTTTTGTACAAATTTAGGAATACTATTTGCTGTATATTTGAAGAAGATCAAGTAACTTTAGCAACAACGCATATAATTTAGATTCTGTATTTTGTCAAAAACTTCATAATTGACAGTTCTAACATTGGAAGAGTAGTGAAATTTCTGAAATTTGTTGGTTATTTATGGAGAGTTTTGTGATTTTTTTAATGAAAAATTCTTCATCCACGCTTTTTTTGTTTAAATATTGTAAATTTAAGGTACGCTTTCTAACAAAACGTAATGATGTGTCTTTAACATGCTTTTGTCACATACGGTGTTAAAAGCGTCATTTACTTGCAGCATCTACATTCATCTTTTCATCATCTTAATCCGTTGTAAATTTGACTTATTTGAATGCGTGCTTTTGCAGAAAAAGCGCGCGACTAGGATTGTCTAAATTTGCAGGGAAGCAGTTTTGAACGAATGATTAAGCCACGTTCTTTCTAAGTTTTAGTTTATTAAATAATATAGTTTAAAATTGGCAAACGGTCCAGATTTTTTTTTATCGGGTTCGTTTGGAAAATAATTAAAAATTCCTTTTCCAGTGAGGCATCCCACGTGATATTTGTCTTCAAAGTGGAGATACTAAAAACGGTTTCCTGAAAAGCGTTACATTTTTCTTATTACTTATAAAAAAAGACTTCCAGTGCAACCTGATCAAAATAAATATTAGCCCTATTCCAAAAACCAAAAAATGTTTAGTTTAAATTTAATCTTCCGGCAAAATTTTAAATGTCCATGTATATTTTATGTATTAATATAATTCTATTTAATTTCGCTAGAGGCGAAAAAAGTTTTTATGTATTAAATATTTTAAAAGCTACTACTAAAAGACATTGGGGAGCTGAACTTAAAATAGCATTAATGTTCTATAGGGCTTATGTCAGATTAATAATTGATTTTGAATGTATTTTTTATGAGCCAGCAACCAAGTCTCGATTAACAAAAGTAGATCACCTCCAGTACAAGGCCTAAAGCATTATAACTGGAGCATTTCCCTAAATTTGAAGGCGATATTTAGCATACAAATTTCTGATTAAAAACATACAACAAAATAACAATTTTTTTATAAGCAAAGTCGACAGGGTTGCCATCGATAATACAATTTCCAGCTACTGGATTCGCAAAAATGTTCCACCTTTGCCTGATGTCTTCACTGACACAGCAGGTTTTTGTAAAGATCTGGTCAAATTCAATAAGTTTCCTTTTTTTACTGGGGATTTTAATATTCGTTTAAGCGATATTAGAATTGAATTTCTACAATATACTCAATCTGCCCATATATGTAATGGTGTAGTTAATGACAACGTTAATACAGATGGATGTAAGTCATCGGAGGATGTTGGTTTTGCATTTTACATTCCTGGTACAAATCATGTCGGAGTAATTAGAGATCATCGATATTTTCCGCAGAGGTTAACGCCATTTGCCAGGCTCTGGATTGTATAGTAAATTCAGCTAACCCACGGATGGTATATGTAATTCTGTCCGAACACATGTCTTGCCTTTGGGCAATTAAAAATAGGCTAAAAATATTTTTAAAAATCCACTGCTTAAATTGGCCCAAAGAAGCTTAAAGTATCCTCTGTTTGGGTTAAAGGTCACGCAGATATAAGAGGAAATGAAAAGGTCGATAAATTTGAAAAACAAGCCATTCAGGAAGGTAAAGCATTTCCTGAATTACAATATTATGATCTTTTTCCTTATCCTCCTTATATTCACAATATGTAGAAGACATATGCTGATTATGCAGCTAATAATTCCTACCATTATACTCGAAGTCATAAAATACTTATATCAAGTATTCAAGAAACATTAGGTCGAAGCAATTATGCAACTTTTGTCAAAGCAATGTTTGAACATCTGAGATCAATGTTGAATAAGAGGGATTCGGCTGACAAACCCTTCTGTTTATGCGACAATACTAATTATGACGATTTAAATCACTGGATGTATAGCTGCTTACAAAATTAACAGGCATCTTTTACAGGAACTTGCCAAACAGACCAGTTTATCAATTAATGGTGAACGGCTGATTAGACTCGTAAGGAATGATAACTAATTGTATGAGATTTGTATTGTTCTTGTAAGTATGTGTGACAGACGGTTATAGTTTATGTACCTCTGTTATCTAAACCTATCATATCATCCTATCATAGTCTAGCTACTTATGTGTCTAATATTTAAAGTGGCCCAGTTTTTCTTTTGCTTCGTAAGTAATCTATGGATTGTCGTGTATGAAATATGTGACTGCTGAGTATAAATATTGTTAGGTTTAAAAGCCGTTTCCTCCTTTTCTCTGTTTTGTAGTGGCTGCATGCTACCCCAGCAAGACAATAAAATATTCACTATCATCATACACTACATGAGAATGGTTGTGCGAGCAACATGCCTTCAAATAAAGGTTGTCGATTTTGATATAGGTTTTTAGCAAATTTTGAAATGCGTATTGCACTCACAATCACTTTTCTCTACATGTTCTGCATCTAGAATTTTAATAGACTATAATTAACATTTAGTCATTGAAAAATTAAGTAGGCTTTGCAAATTCATAAGACAAGAGTTGTCCTGAAATACGACTGATCCTTTACAACACAACTAAGTGATGTCGACTAACAATTCATGTTTTTTTAAGCACATAAGACGTTTTCATTATCTCCAATTGACGTTTATAATAATTTTAAACGCCAAATAGACAAAATATCTTTCTGCAAAGTTTAATTCCGTTTCTAAAATATTTTTTTCCTGCAGCAAATTTGGTAGCCGGGAGTTACTATAGTTCGAGATCAGACTTGCTGAAGAAAATGAATACAACCTTATTTGAGATCTTTTATTATGATTTATGCCTATTTTTAAACACTTAAACCATCCTTACACATCTCACTGATTCCAAAGATTCTAATACATCATAAATAATATTTTAGTTTCAAGAGTCGGTTAATAAATTAATTTTGATACGCTAGTTTACAAGCTAATATAAAATTCAGAAATATAAGATCAAAACACGCGACCCCCGTAATCTAGAAATTGATATCCATTTTGATTATTATAAATATGTACGTGTCATTCATATCACTGTTTGACGAAGGTCTATAAGCAGTCCTCGCAAGAGACAGAATGTCAGATATTTTCTTAGGTAATAGGCAAATTGAAGACAGGAATTTGAAACTTTTTGTACCCGAAACCCTTTTCCCTGGTCTAAATAAAAACCACACAAGAAATCATTATTTAAAATTAGATTATACCAAAAATTCGCATAGGTTTCTTTACAAGTTTCCTGTTATGCCTGTCACTATATTTGATTTTTTAAGATATGAAGGTTTTTCAAAAGATTTCTTTTAAATGTTCTTTAAATCTTAGACGTTTGTCATATAAAACGCCCAAATTTTTTCCACTTTCAAGAAAATGGAGAACTTCATTATTAAGTGATTTATATAGAATACTTTTGAGAAAATCAGTCTTGGAATTATTACCAAAAATTATCGAATCGAAAAAATCACATCTGTAGGGGAAAAAAATTATTTTTTGATTAAAACTGTTCATCAAAATTAGGTTGTGATTAAAAATGTTCAATTTGCGGTAATCGGTAATATTCCAAAAAAAATCCCAAAAAATATAAAACCTGTCGTGACAGAATCATCACAAGACTTGACAAGAAACTAATTTTCAAACAGTTCCGCAGTTTTAGATAGTTTTTAAAGATTTTCATATTAAAACCATTAAAACAACCACACACCACTTTACTAAGCAAGTTTTTGTAAAAATAATGTTAGAAAATTATTTAAGACGACGGTAAGGCCACGAGGACGTTGACTCTTTTACGACGAACCTAAGACTCACTTACGCGCTGGCACAGTAGAAATCATGCAGCGCCTCAAGCTGACTTTAGAGATAAGTCTGACTTAAGCATGTCTTAAATTGTTGGTGGAAATGGTGGAAAAGTTAAATACTTTCGTGTCCGCCATTTCTAAATGGTGAAATAGAATTCCAATAATTTTTAGGATCATATTCTGCTCGAAAAACGCATAACTGAACATTGGCTCAAGGAAATTGAACCATGTTTTTTACCTGACTATGTGGCATTAACAACTTTCTGTCGAAAGGCGTCAATTCATGGTGGTACTTGTATAAAGAAGACCCTTCTTAAAAACTATTTACGTATTATTGACAAATACAGGGTGTCAATTAAGTACTTGTACAAACTTTAAGAGGTGATTCTTTGACTAATTTTAAGACTAAAAGTTCATATGAACATGGGTCTGAAACGGATTTGTTTCTGAGATACAGGGCGTCCAAAAAAAAAACAATTTTATTTGGCTTTTTGCTTATATTTTTGTTAAGAAACATGACAATTGGACAAAATTTGTGATTTTGGGTATATTGATGACGAGAAATTCAAATATTAGCTTATTTTTTATTTAATGTTAGAGGGCGCCACATACAGTGTTGTTCCTGAATTTCCGTTTTTTGTAAAGCAATTTTACATAAAAAAGTTACTCTTAGTATTTGTCGCTAAAAGCAGCCGTTTTGGATAAAAAAGGTTTTGAAGTTAAATCTGCGTTGAAATTTTTTAAATTGAATCATTTCCGAAATTTTGAAAAATAGGCGAAAACATACTTTTTCAAAATCATGTGCTATGTTACTCTATCACATTAACATATCACAATTACCAAATTAGTGAAAATTGGATAAAAATAATAAAATCGTAAAAATGTGCTGCATATTTCCACTGCAGCCGCAGTACACAAGAAAATAGTATAGGTGAATCCATAGCAGGCCTTGGAAAACAATTGAGAGGTTTCCATGGTAGCAGAATAAGTCATGGCAGTTGATTTAGAATAAAACAAGTAGTTTTTTATCATTTGGCATTATAAGTAATAATTTATCGTGTGTTTTGTTCAAATACCAATGCAGAAATGGCAGACATTCATTTTACTTATGGAATGGCTCGCGGTAATACACAAGCTGCAAGACGAATGTATCAAGCGCGATTTACTCAACAAGTGGTGCCACACGTCCAAACTTTTATTAATATTCACGCAAGACTTTGTGAAACTGGCAGCTTTAAAAGGACAACAGATGTTCCAGGAAGGCCTGTAACAGTTCGAACAGTTGAGATTGAAGAAGCTGTGTTAAACAGAATTGAAGAAGACCCGCAAACTAGTACACGGAAAATAGCTATTGAATTGAATATTACACACACTCTTGTTTGGCAAATTTCAAGGTCTCAACAACTTTATCCTTATCATATGCAACGTGTGCAGGCTCTATTACCTAGAGATTTTCCCCTCGATTTTTGTGTTTGGTTGCGTAATAGATTAGTACGAACCTCGGATTTCTTAAGCCATGTGCTTTTCACAGATGAAGCCTCGTTTTCTCGAAATTCCATAATTAACTTTCGTAATAACCATATCTGGGCTGAGGATAATACGAATGCTATCAGAGAAAATCATTTTCAGGTGCTATTTTCTCTCAATATTTGGGTAGGAATTATCGGTGATCACCTTATTGGATCTTGCATTCTTCCGCAAAGGCTTAATGGCGAAGAATATCGAAGGTTTTTGGAGCACGAACTTCCCAACCATTTAGAAGAAGTTGATTTAGAAACCAGAAACAGGATGTGGTTAATGCATGACGGAGCGCCGCCACACTTTAGTGTCCTTGCGCTTCAATTTCTGAACGAGAATTACCCTAACCGTTGGATAGGAAGAGCTGGACCACAAGCCTGGCCTCCCAGATCACCAGATTTAAATCCTTTCGATTATTTTCTGTGGAGTTACTTGTCTTTGGTTTATAAAAGTCCAGTCCAAAATGAACAAGATCTAAGAAATAGGATATTTGAATATTGTGCCATTATCAATCAGACGCCAGGTATATTTGAACGAGTACGGCAATCAATGTTAAGGCGACTTATTGCATGCGTTGAAGTAGGCGCTGGTCATTTTCAACAATTATTGTAAAATAATGTTATGAACTAGTTTAGTTTTAGTCTTTTAAATGATTTAAGTTTTTTATCTGATAATAGAATCAATAAAAGATATATATATTTTTTGCTTATTTTTCGAAATCTGGAAAATGATCCAATTTAAAAAATTTCAACGCAGATTTAACTTCAAACCCTTTTTTATCCAAAATGGCTGCTTTTAGCGACAAATACTAAGAGCACCTTTTTTATGCCTTTTTTATGTAGAATTAAATAGAAAATAGGTCTGCCTAGTCAAAAATGACATAAAAGACTTCACAAAAAAGTTATGGTTAATTAAATTTAGCAACAACACTGTATGTGACACCCTCTAACATTAAATAAAAAACTAAATTAATATTTGAATTTCTCGTCATCAATAGACCCAGAATCCCAAATTTTGTCCAATTGACATGTTCCTTAACAAAAATATAAGCAAAAAACCAAATAAAATTGTTTTTTGGACGCCCTGTATCTCAGAAACAAAGCCGTTTCAGACCCGTTTTCAAAAATGGAGTAAAAAGTGCCTTAAAACAGTGTAAAAACCTGGAGCCCGATAAACTAAAATTCAAACAAACACATAGTAGCCCACAGTTATCTAAACTGTATTGCCTTCCCAAAAGCCATAAACTTGGGAAGTCCATGAGACCTATTGTTTCAGCTGTTGGATCACCAACGTACAATATTTCAAAATGATTAGTAGAAGAATTCAGCAAATTAAATATCTCGTACGATAACTTTGAGGTTACTAACTCGTTAGAATTCTTAGATAAAATTAAGAAAGTTCACTTAAAAGAAGGTGACATTTGAATATCTTTTGATGTAAGCTCATTGTTTTCTAATGTACCCATACCACTAGCTTTAGAGTACCTAAAGGAACTACTTGAAATCGACAATTTGAAGAAAGAAATTATTGATGAATATTTGCTTCTCACAAAATTATGTAAAAATATAGTTAAAAGTAATGGATATAATGATAATTTTGTACATAAATTAGTAATTAGACATAAGCATACGAAAATGTTAAAAGATGCCACTACTCTTCAAGCACCTGAGACTCCCAATAAGTTCATAGTAATCCCATATGATCCCAGATATACGAGAGGTCTAGAAAAAGTATTTAAAAATGTAGATTTTAGAGTAACCTACAAAACGGAGAAGAGTTTGAAAAATCTCCTTGGAAAACCTACAGACAAAGTCTACTTGAAGGAGAGGAGTGGCATCTATGAAATTAGCTGTAATGACTGCGATCGAAAATATGTTGGGCAAACTAAACGCTAAAACAATCACCAAATAGGAATCATCATCATTTGAGAGTACAGAAATAGTTAAATGTGGTCAGAAAGCACTAAATAAAGACAGAGGGCCTATTCCCTATAGTCCCCTCTATTGTTTACTTGACAACGGTGCAGTCGGGTGCAACCAAATGTGACCACATTTACCTATAAATTGGTTAGAATAAGTTACTTTAGTTTATATCATCTGCTGATGATGCTAACTTGGTTAGCGAAACGCGCGTCCAGAACGTAACAAGTTGTGGTGTAGTGTGGTTAGAACTCTTGTATTTTGATCTATAGTAATACTGTTTTGTTGCATTCTTACAAAGAAGATATGTTGTTTTGGCAAACACGGATTTAAAATTTTACGATGGAAAATAAAACAGCAGAAGTACTTCACATATTTTTCAACTACGTCCACCGGAATTAGTCCCGGAATGTTATGAGTTTTCTACATGGTTCATAAAATTTGAAAATTTTTTGACATTTAGCTCAATGAGGATTTAAAATGAACGCTTCTCATTGACTCGTTAAGTACAAGGCCATTTCGCGCTTTAGTTACTTTATGTTTACCAAAATCTCCGAAAGATTTTTCGTTCACAGAGCTTGTTGAAAAGTTAAACATGAATTATGGGCGAAAAATTGTTACGTGGAAACTTTTGTTTGTTTAATTTTTTTTTTTCGAATAAGCAGGGTAGTGGACAAACTTGTGATTATGCAAACAGTTTAAAGGATCTTACACAAAAATGCTATTTCCCTAGTAACGTTTACTAAAAATGCTTTAATCACAGTTTTTTTAAGTGGCATTCAAAATGTTTCTATAAGAAAAATGTTGCTTCAGAAAGATTTAAAAACTTTATCGGAAACTTCATTGACAGCTTTTACAACTAAATACACATCAATTTTCAGAATCGAGATTACAATGCAAATAAAATAAGTTCCGGACATGCAGTGGGCATAAACAACAAGGTTATTCAAAAACGGCTTGTCATTCCTGCGCGGATATGCATTTACGCAAAAATTGTCATTTTAAGAAATTATCCATATTATATATTTAAACCACACTAAACCAGATTTTTCAACAAGCTCGTGAGATAGTTGTACTGCACAAATTTACATTAATGTTATCGAGATGTTTCAGTACTATTTTTGTATTGTTTCATTGCGTAGGTATTTTCTCTATAAAACTAATATGTTTTTCTTTAACAACATTTTAGGACGATTTAGTAAATGCGCCGCATATTCTTATAATTCCACTTGAAACTCATCGCGTCATCGAACGGAAAAGGCAAAACGATGTGTGTCGGGCCAGCTAGTTCTACTAAAGCCCATATTGCAAAAGTTTGCCGAAAATCATGTACTCCTAGTTCGGGTCGGAAAAATATTTTTTCTGCTCCACGTCATGGAAATAAATACCCACACATTTTTTCAAACATAATTCGTAATGTTTTTTTTGATTCTAAGCAAAAATTAGAGGATAATTTCGACATGTTTGAAATAAATAAAAATAATATAAATTCCGATTCGGATAAATGACCAAACAATAGAACTCGAGTTTCACACGGGTAGTTGCGCAACTATTACCAATGAGGATGTTGGTTCTAACAACAGGAAAGGTTTATACAATTATTTTTCTGTCGCGGAAATAGACGTAACTTCTTAGACAAAGATTGGATTTCTGAGTTGAATCTTACTTCCTATTCGGTAAATATGAGTTGGGAAACTCGTACATATTTTCTGTGATTACTACTTCCACTCCTAAGATTGCCACGAATTATACAGTTAGAAATCCAATCATAGACAGAATTATTTCTGCTTATCCGGACGTATTTGATGAAAAATTCGGCTATTGTATCAAATTCAATGCCTATTTAGAGCCAAAGCCTGATGCAAAACTAGTTTTTACCGAGCACGACCTTTGCCATTTTTAGAGACGTTAGAGACGAAATAGAAGAGGATATTAATACTATGACAAAAGGGTGTTTTAAAACCTGTATCGTATTCACAATGGGCAGCTTCAGTTGCTCCTGTGCCAAAGAAAGGTGGGCAAATTCGCTTGTGTGCTCATTTTAAAACGGGACTCAACAATAGTTTAAATATCCACCAATGTCGCTTGGTAAGTCGGTACATAAAAGGTCTTAAAAATTATTGGAATTTTATTCCACCGTTTAGAAATGGCGGACTTTTATATTTTTAAAAACATTTGGCTTAGGCCCACTTGCACTAAAAATTTATGGAAGTCTTAAGTCAGTATTTTGTGGGATTTTAACTCTACTGATTGTCTCGCACGTTTTTGACTGTACGGTTAAAACCGTGCAAAATAACTCATAACATTTAATGCAAGTAGCAAGTTTATCCGTTTTTGTCCGTCCTAAAAAAAATGTATTGTGGTTTATATATAAATAGTGTTGTTTTGGAATTATGTATTTACGTTCTGTGGCTTTGAAGAAGACCAAACCCAGGTATTAAGGTCAAGAAAAACATATTTTTAATTAAAATGGTTTGAGGAAACAAATTGTTGTTTTGTAACCTAAAACCAAGAAACCAGCACCCAAAAAAAAAAAAAAATATATATATATATATATATATATACAGTGTGTCCAAGATAAAGAGTGGATAACATTGTTAGATTAAACCATAAGAGCTACATATTATATTATAGAAAAGTTGCTCAATTTAGTTTCCAAATCAATGCCGTTTACAAACCTAAAAAATTCCAAACCGTTCCGAAGAAATCCGACAAAAACCGAAGAGGTGCATTTTTGTTTTTATTTTTTTACAGCCCTATTTTTAAAGTTGGATCAAATTTGAAAACACATTCTTATAGCAGTTTTTTCTCGCCTACAAGATGCCACTGTCACAATTTTTGTCTGACGTTTCGTCTCCTGTCAACCATCATCAACTTTGTTTTTTCATACGGCCGCCATATTGGATTTTTACATTTTTAAAATGACCATTTGAGTCCCATTTCAACGATGTGTCACTTCATCAACTTTATTTTTCCTACGGCCGCCATATTGATTTTTTTAAGTTTTCAAATGCTGCCTTATTTACGAACTTTGTTTTTTCTTATGGGCGCCATATTGGATTTTTGCAATTTCAAATTTCTCGTTCAATTCTTATTTCAACGAAGTACTGATAGGTGTTAGGTACGCCTCGTAGGTACCCACCAATTTAAAAAACAAAACTAGAAACCTTTAGTAGACAACACAAAACGATTTATTTCAAACTTAACTACTACTAACTACTTAACAGACAAAAAAGAATTTAAATTAACTATCTTACTTTACAGAAGGTGTTCAAATAAAAAACCATTGTTTTCTAAACACAAGTATGCGCGTCGGATAGTTGCATTTAATACATTTTGCAGGACATCTGGTGTTATGGTTTGAAATGCCTCCAAAACCAGTTGACGTAGCTGCTCTTCCGTTTCAAAACTTCGCTCGTACACCCAGTTTTTTAAATAACCCCACAGATAAAAATCTAGCGGTGTCAAGTTCGGCGATCTAGGGGGCCACGCCACTACTGAATGCGTCCCTATCCATCTTTCGGGAAACCTCTCTGCTAGATAGTTTTGAACAATCCTGGCATTATGCGCAGGTGCTCCATCCTGCTGGAACCAAAAATTATTTAGTTCTGCTAGAGGAAGATTTTCGTCAAACCAATTCTCTAGGTCGTTCTGTAGCAAATGGCGATAGCGCTGGGAAGTTAGGGTTCCATTGTAAATGAAGGGTTTTTAATAATTTGCATTCCCAAAATTCCGACCCACATGCTGAAACCAAATCGGTGCTGAAATTTCGACTGCTTAAACCGTCGAGGATTTTCTTTGGCCCAAAAATGAGTATTTCTTCTGTTGAAGATACCATTATTTGTCACTATGCTTTCATCCGACCACAAAATTCGGTTCGGCAAGTTTTCTTCTTCCTGACATCTTCTGGTATACCACTCACAAAAGGTTCTTCTTCTTAAATCATCACCCGGTCGCAGTCCCTGACAAATTCTAAACTTATAAGGTGTGAATTTATTTTTCTTTAAAACAAAATGCGCAGTTGATTTTGGGATTCCAGTTTGGCGCTCAATTCGTCTAACAGACGTTGTCGGGTTTTCGACTGCTACCAACAAAACATTATTTTCTGTTTCCTCATTAGAGTTCTTATTTCGGTTGCCTAGATTTTTATCAAAAGAACCATACGTATGTAAATTTCTAAAAATCTTTCCAAATATCTGTCTGTTTGGTTGAGTTCTTTCTGGATAATCATTTTCGTACATATCTTTCGCCCTTTGAGTGTTGCTATGACATAAAATGTAGCATTTTAGCATGTCGTACTTCTCTTCAAAAGAAAACTTTGTAAACATTTTTTAAAGCAAACAAAAACTAATAAATAACAATAAAAAATGCAATAATTTAAAAAACTCGATAAGCAAAATCTGTATTCTGTAAACAAAATGTCAGAATCAACAAATTTTTACATTGTTGATTTTGACATAAGTCATTAATTTGTTTTTAAAAGGCTACTAGATTTTTTTTAAAATAAACGTCAACTGGTTTTGGAGGCATTTCAAACCATAACACCAGATGTCCTGCAAAATGTATTAAATGCAACTATCCGACGCGCATACTTGTGTTTAGAAAACAATGGTTTTTTATTTGAACACCTTCTGTAAAGTAAGATAGTTAATTTAAATTCTTTTTTGTCTGTTAAGTAGTTAGTAGTAGTTAAGTTTGAAATAAATCGTTTTGTGTTGTCTACTTAAAGGTTTCTAGTTTTGTTTTTTAAATTGGTGGGTACCTACGAGGCGTACCTAACACCTATCAGTACTTCGTTGAAATAAGAATTGAACGAGAAATTTGAAATTGCAAAAATCCAATATGGCGCCCATAAGAAAAAACAAGTTCGTAAATAAGGCAGCATTTGAAAACTTAAAAAAATCAATATGGCGGCCGTAGGAAAAATAAAGTTGATGAAGTGACACATCGTTGAAATGGGACTCAAATGGTCATTTTAAAAATGAAAAAATCCAATATGACGGCCGTATGAAAAAACAAAGTTGATGATGGTTGACAGGAGACGAAACGTCAGACAAAAATTGTGACAGTGGAATCTTGTAGGCGAGAAAAAACTGCTATAAGAATGTGTTTTCAAATTTGATCCAACTTTAAAAATAGGGCTGTAAAAAAATAAAAACAAAAATGCACCTCTTCGGTTTTTGTCGGATTTCTTCGGAACGGTTTGGAATTTTTTAGGTTTGTAAACGGCATTGATTTGGAAACTAAATTGAGCACCTTTTCTCTAATTTAACCCAAGCTGTAGCTCTTATGGTTTCCAATCTACCAATGTTATCCACTCTTTATCTTGGACACACGGTATATATATATATGTAAATATATGTATATATATTTATATATATATATATATATATATATATATATATATATATGTTGTTTGTTAAAAAAGTTCTAATAATTATGTTGTTTAAGAAATTAAAATATTAGTTGATATGGTATGATGTGATGCTAGTGAAAATCTGATTCTTCATAACTTGAAATAGAATTGTGCGGAATTTCGCATCTATAATTCATAATTTTCAATTCTGAATTAATATAATTGGTTTTTTATTTGAAGTGACGGATGACTGAAATTGTAGTAAAATGCGCTGCTTTTTTAAGAGCGTTCGCGGTTTTTAGGCTGGCTGGTTTGGGAAGATATATTGTAGCTCTCTTTTTGATCTTTCAATAGCATTTGATACTGTCAATAAAGAAATTTTACTTTCGTGGGTCTACGTGGTGAAATGTCTGATTGTATCAGTTCATATTTATCTGAACGTCAGATGACAGTAAGATATTGGGAGCGTGTATTCTCCAGTCAGGTCTGTAAATATTGGGGTTCCCCAAAGCTCAGTAGTTTTCCCCTCCTTTTTTTACTATATGCCAAAGATGTGCCAGAAAATATTAGTACAATGTATACCGATGATACGACGTTGGTGGTAAGGGCTGATATCCCGGAAAAGCTTTCCAGAAGCATAACAAAGTGTGTAGCGATATGGCGATTTAGTGCCATGATAATCATCTTATACTTATCTGCGACAAAACTGTGTATATGATAAAATTTGTTCGTAAAGAGTACATTTAATGAGTCTGGCTTACTTATTATTTACTGTTCTATGGGTTACAGCCACTTATTAAGTAATATTATCTCATAGGGTAATTGTTGGACAAAAAAGGATATATTTTTAAATGGGAGAGACTAATTCTTACAAGACTAGAAATAGTAACGTAATTAGTGTATGAAAGTTGTCTGGTCCTTTATAATAAACTGCTCAAACACTTTAAAGTGCTTAGTGGCAACAACTTAGCAATAGTCAAAAATTTTTTTATTGATAAGGCTTCTATTCGGTGCAGGAATATTTACAATACCGAGCAGTACGAAGTTGGCTTGACACATGAACGTAATTTTTACAATTACGTGTGTTCATTCAAGTGTACATATAACTGTGGTGTGCTTATTGCACTTGTTCTTATAATATAATTGTATGTTGTGTGTTTTTATTTTTCTAGAAGACAACTCTTTCAGAATATATAGATACTGTTTATGTAAGTGTATTATCAATTTATATTTAGATTTATACTTTTTGACGACCTGTACATGTATTTTATGGTAATATAAACTATTCTATTCTATATATTACGGGTAACTTCTGAGGTAAATTGCTATATAACTTAATCTTATAACTTCATCAGTTATTTAAAACAAAATAAAGTGACTGTCTTGGGAATTTAGTGTTATCCATTATAATTTTTAATTCTAAACTTTTGTGAGGATATACGTATACAAACAT